>CAEGAF010157707.1:0-18471 GCA_903067075.1 Micropoecilia bifurca
GGTTTCCCTTCGGTTCCCAATCCCAAAATGGAATATTATAGGCCAAATGTAGTCAGTCTCGTTCCCTTGTGTCCTGTCATTTCTGGTATACAAGGATTCTCATCACTGGAACCACAGAATGAGGAAGGTTGGCCTGATCACATAGGTTCATTGATGTACAGGACACAAAGGACTGTTCAGTTTTGTTATGATTTATTACCAAATGTTGCAGACAATGCAAAGGGCATGTGGCATTTTGCTTCATCCTGCCCAAGAGAATCACTCATTCCTGGTTTTGCAACCAAACCACAAACCAGTGTGACTGATATTGAGACAATAAGTATGGTGGATATTTTGGGTTCATGTCCAAAGATCTCTCAGATTGCAGGATGTCCATCAATTCATTGTCCAAAATTATGGACAGTAGGCAGAGAAACACTGTTTGAACCAGAGCTCAAAGAACGATTGTTCCTTATTGATCACAATGACAGAAACAAGAGACAAGCAAATGAAATGGTTTCCCTCTTGTCATCTTGTCCCAGGGCTTCAAAAATTAAGGGTTTCCCTTCGGTTCCCAATCCCAAAATGGAATATTATAGGCCAAATGTAGTCAGTCTCGTTCCCTTGTGTCCTGTCATTTCTGGTATACAAGGATTCTCATCACTGGAACCACAGAATGAGGAAGGTTGGCCTGATCACATAGGTTCATTGATGTACAGGACACAAAGGACTGTTCAGTTTTGTTATGATTTATTACCAAATGTTGCAGACAATGCAAAGGGCATGTGGCATTTTGCTTCATCCTGCCCAAGAGAATCACTCATTCCTGGTTTTGCAACCAAACCACAAACCAGTGTGACTGATATTGAGACAATAAGTATGGTGGATATTTTGGGTTCATGTCCAAAGATCTCTCAGATTGCAGGATGTCCATCAATTCATTGTCCAAAATTGTGGACAGTAGGCAAAGAGACACTATTAGAACCAAGAGTCAAAGATAAACACTTGTTGAGTATTGAGGCCCATGACAGAGACAAGAGACAAGTGAGAGGAATGGTTTCTCTCTTGCCTTCTTGTCCCAGGGTGTCAAGAAGTCAAGGTTTTCCATCTATTCCTAATCCTAAAGTTGAGTATTATAAACCAAATATAGTAAGTCTCTTTCCCTTGTGTCCTGTGACTTCTTGTATACCAGGATTCCCGTCACTGGAACCACAGAAAGAAGAATGTTGGACACGTGACTTAGGTACATTGATGTATAGGTCACAAAGGACTGTTCCGTTTACTTTTGACTTCTCACCAAGTAACACAAACAAAATGATGGAGATGCTTTGTTTAGTCCCAACTTGCCCAAAGGATTCCCTCATCCCCGGTTTTCCATCTGTCAACCAATGCAGTATGTCAAGTCTTAAATCTGAGGAACCCTCCAAACTCAAACTCAAATCCAGCATGGAACCTAATATAACTAATTTTGTACCCTGTTGCCCTATTACCTCATCTATCAGAGGATTTTCATCCTTGACTCCAGGCCCAAATACAGAATGGCTAAATGAAGCAAAACTGATAATGAAACCTCAGGTCAAGCATAAAAGCATCTTGATTCATGAACAGGAGCAGCCAGATTTATACAACAGAAAAGGTATGCTAACTTTCGTGACATCCTGTCCCAAAAAGACCAGAATTTATGGCTTTTCTTCTGCCCAAAAGGTAAATCGGCCACTAGATATGGTCAGCTTATACTCATCTTCTCCATGTGTTTCCTGTGTCCCTGGTTTTCCTTCTGCAAGAAGGCTTAGTTCTGAATTTACAGAAACACACACCTGGATCCCACAGAATGTTGTCCTGTTCGAAAAGAAGCAAAAAGAGAAGGCTTGTCCTGCAACTTTTCCAGCAATGTTGCTTCATACACCAGAAATTAAGTCTATGGTCGCACTGGCTTCATCATGCCCAAATGTAGCTCAGATTCCTGGATTTCCCAGCTATTTCCCAGTAAACACAGATAATTTGAAAGCAAAGGGTTTTCAACGTCTTTCTGCTGCTGAAGCATATGCTGCAAATGTGTCCCAACATGCGCAGTCAAATCTCAACGAGAGCAGTGGCATTCCTCTATCATGTGTTAGCAGTCAAAGCTCTGAACTTTCTTATGGTGAGACATCAATGACATTCAACACTCATTTGTCACGTATACTTGTGTGTGGATTGTTAAATTTCAAGTCTTTAATCTGGTTGCTGTTTTAACAGAAGAAAAGGGGGGTGCAAAGGAAAGTCTAGATTGTTATCTATATTTTGGGTAAGTGGAGGAGCCCAGTGCTCCCGTGTGTTTTGCTGTGAATGTGACTTAGTGCTTGCTTAACATAGATTGTGTGGGATAATACTTCTTCCTGCACAGTGCGTGGTAAAGTTGTGCCGATTGAGCATGATACATTTCATTGCTTAAGTTTATTCAATGAACGCTTTATTGATCACAGTTTTAAAGCTTTTGTATTTGGGTCCTCAGCCAATCGCACATAGAGAATAAAACAGCAGAAGAAACGCAGACAGGGAAAAAATCCTGGGATACATCAGAGGCAACAGGACTTTTTGGATGGGAGGTTTTGGAAGCAGATGGATCATTGTCTGAAAAAAAGAGAGAACACTCTTTATCAGCAAATGCAGATGAAACTTCTGGATTAGTTAAGGCCCTTGTTGGTGTTTTCCACAAAGGGTAAGTTTAAGATTAGTCTAAAACCACAATTAATAGCATGTATTATGGAATTTTTGATTGTTGAGATTCCAGAATTAAAAAATTAAATATTACATTAATTAAATATTTTTTCCTGCCTTTTCTTATAGTTTAATGACAATTAAAACTGGGTCCAATTTAGGATGAAATGTAAATGTATATTTAATTT
Organism: Micropoecilia bifurca; assembly: GCA_903067075.1. Taxonomy (NCBI): domain Eukaryota; kingdom Metazoa; phylum Chordata; class Actinopteri; order Cyprinodontiformes; family Poeciliidae; genus Micropoecilia; species Micropoecilia bifurca. Next base: position 2,868 of record CAEGAF010157707.1, read on the forward strand.
TTTTTTCTGAACATGTACAATGACTTACATGTTCAGTACTCAGTGCCCATTCATTCTTTACAGTTATGAAACAGTAGCATCCATCCTGGGCCCATCTAGCTCTGCCGTAGCAGATGCTGACCCCCCATTCGCTGTTCCTTCTGTGTGCCTAAAGGAAAAGACATTAACTCCTTCTGCTCCTTCTGCTGAGTTTTGGCCACATTTCCATGACAGCAGGTCTCCTCCACTAAAGACAGATGACAATTCTGAGGACATTCACACTAAACAAGAATATCCAATAAGTGTGGAACCGTACATGTGGGACTTGGTGGATGATCAGTCAGTCTCTTTGCTATTAACTACTGGCATTGAGGACACCCTTTTTGATTCAAGTATGAATCGATTTCCACTGGCAGAGGAGGACAACAGGGGTGTAAAAGGAGGTAGTGAAGGAACAAATGAACATGAGTTACCTCTGAATCAGGAACATTCAAAGGAAACATTTCTGACTGAACAGAACTCTGTTCAAACATCAAAGTACATGGAAAGCTTGCTATCAAAAGATCAGGCTTATGTGGAAGAAGATGGTTTGAAAATTATGTTCTCTCATTCAGAGAAAGGGTGAGTGATGGTCGTTTGTTTTTTGATTGCATGGTGTGTGACTTAAGTTTAGTAATATATTGCGATGTGAATAACCATATGCCAATCAGAAATTAGTGAGGGTCAAAGATCGTAAAAGGTCATTGCTGCCTTTGTGTCTTGAGTAATACTGTATTCTTTGTATTATTTTTTCATCTCTGAAACTAAATTAAATCATAAAAATAATCAATTAATTGTTGAAGAATCTTTTAAGAATATAACTAAACTTTGGTCTCTCTTAACCAAGACGTTTACCACAGAAAAGATGCTTGCAACCAGTGCATGACACAGCAGCTGATTCTGAAGATTCTGTCTTCTCTTTTCTCTAAGCCTGACACAAACAAGCTCAAAAGAACTGTTTGCAACTCCTCTTCAGCCTACAGACAGTAATGAACAAAGACATGCAGAATTTGATTTACCCTTGGACCGATCAGCGTGTGATCAAGACAATAATCCACTGGTACCACAACCTGACATTGCTGGTCCTCAACAAGGCAAAAAGCCAGTGATTGCATCTGAACTGAAAGAAAGTGATCAAGAGATATGCATAGCTCCAAGAAGGCCAAACAGAAGGAGGGATCATTTGTTTCATAATCCTGTTCCAGGAGTTGTTCTCTCTGCCTGTGAGAATTCTCTAAAGACAGACACTGTCCAGTCCAGCTGCACAAAACCTCACATTCTTTCTGCTTTGGACAATAAAGGACAATGCAACACAGTTCTTTTACAAAACACACAGAAGAAAGAAACAGTAACAGAACCTTCTCTGATGACTGGTTTGTTTCAGAGTCCACCTCTACAGACAGAAACAGTGCTAGTTTGCTCAAAGGACACAGAACATCCCTCTAGTGCTCTGGACCGGCCTAACAAAGACAGCACAGCCTCTTTTAATACAACACTTTCTTTGGAAGCAAAAGAAGTGAAAACCCTTTCCCCTGTTCCAGAGCCAGATGAGTTCGCTGACCCTCTTTCAATCATCAAGAAGATTCATCTTCCAGAGCAAGTTAGAAAAGGTGGCAGATTCAGTAGCTACAAAGACATCACTGCAGGAGATGATTCACATCAAGTTTACCATCTGCCATTAGCTAGCACATTTGTTGATATATCCAACACCACAAACCAAAAGGCAGAAGATTCAATGTTTAAAAACCCTGTTCCAAAGCCTCGTGGAAGAAAATATGTCAGTGGCTCCAGCCCAGACAAGTGTACTGCTGCAGTAGGTGCATCTCAGGAAGCGCATGGCAGAGAAGCACTGACAGTGGGGAGAATCAGTCTGCTGAATATTCCTTCTAGACCTGAAGAGTTACCACAAGCTGAAGATTGTTCTGATCCTGCATTAGGAAGAACCAGAATCACATTTGAGCAAAGCACTCATGCCGTGTATGGTGATACTTCAGAAAAATCACCAAGACCCTCATGTCTACCTATACCCAAAGAAAGAAGGAAACACTCCAGTGATGCACTTCTACAGGACTCAAAAACTGCTCCTCCTTCAGACAACATTGCAGATGCTGAAGCAGTCCCAGAAAATAAGAAATCAACGTCGCCTGTTCCATTCTGTCAAGTCCAGAACGACCTTAGAAACACTGATTTACCACCCGCAAACAATTCATCTTCCATAGAAATGGAATTATCTCAGACAAACTCAGATGAAACATCTGGCCTGAAAGCAGATGGAGGTTCAACATCTCTTAACTTGAAATCTGATGGAGGTTCAGTTACAGTCCAGGGCGAAGAAGAAGTTCTTTTGCAGTTGGAGAGGGATGTGCTAGAAGCAATGGAAGAAGTCTTTACTCAGACACGGTCCTTAGAGGATACTGAAGAGGTTCAGGATGAAATCCTGCAAGATTGGACCTTTACAGATGAACCACTTGTTACAAAAACCTTCCAGAATGATGAGAACGTCGATTCAGAGAAGGAGAACATCACAAAGGTCCTGGAAGGAGAGGTCAATAGCTCTGGGACTGTCACTGTTTCTTCCTCTCAGGATGACTGGCTGCATGTAGAGCATAAAAAAGAAAGCAAGCTTATGGAAATAAACACGAGAAGGGAAGTGAGAGATGAAGAGTTGGACTCTGTGTCTGTAGATGTAGCAGCTGGTTGTTCAAAGAATCCAAGGTAAGATTAGTCAATAAGCTTTAAACTATTGCAGGATGCACTCAACTAATATTTGAAGTTTTCAGTGTGCGTAAAATTATTTTTGAAAGGTTCTGATTACCTTTTTAAACGTATGTTTGATTTTCTTAGCAGCTTTAAAGGTAATAAGTAATAGGTGCATTTGTGTTCTGTTGTGGTTTTGTTAGGTCGTCAGGGCAACCCGTACCTATTCCTCGTGCCAAGAAGCGCTTGAGTGGTTCCTCTCTAAATGGCACCAAGTCACAAGCTGAAGCCCTTCAACAAGCCTGTGAGCTGACAACGCCTCAGAAAAGACCTGGAGAAGGCGCTCCTTCTGTAGAGGTGAGGAAGCTGAATGCTGCTTCTCCATGTTTGCATCTGGTTCTGGATGCAGAGCAGAACCAGGAGACCTGAGTGGTCTGGAAGGTTGATACAATAACAGCAGATCTTTATTGCATTGTGGTCCTAAGCCCTTCAGGGATTTACAGTATAAAGTAACAGTGTTTTAAAGTCTATTCTCAGTGGATGGACTGTAGAACTGGGTGATTTTCTCTATCTTCCTGGTTTTAGTCAGAACACCAGCAGCAGTGTTCTGGATCAGCTGCAGCTGGAGGATTGATCTTTTAGTCAGACCTGAGAAGACGCTGTTGCAGTAATCAATGCGACTAAAGATAAACCCATGGATGAGTTTCTCTTAATCTTACTGAGACATTAGTGTCTGAATCGGAGGATCAGAAATTCCCTGACAGCTCTGTTCTGTAACTCGTCCCTTTCTGCTGCCCTGAGCAGCTGGCCATACAGCTCAAATCAAAAACCACCACTGATTATACTTGATCATTTCAGTTCAGTGCCAAGTTGAATCTCTGTTTTGATCGGTGTGTTGTAGAATACCCTCGGTAGTCCCAGCTTAGTGACCTCCAGTCGATCTCTGCTGGAGTGGTGTCAGGATGTCACTCAGGGTCACAAGGGAGTGAAGATCACCAACTTCAGCACCTCCTGGAGGAATGGCCTGGCCTTCTGTGCTATCCTGCATCACTTCCACCCTGGAAAGATGTAAGAAACACCTGCCATACAAAATGCTCCATACTAAAAACTGTTAGTCAACATTTCTCTGTTCGCTTGTTGTTTTCTAGAAATTTTGAAATGTTGAACCCGTATGACATCAAGACCAACAACAAACAGGTTCTAAACATTTTACTCATTTTCCAAACTGGCCTGACTGATATTTGGTCAATCATAGTAAAAGTTGTTATAATAATTCAACTGTCTTCTGTCACACATTTCAGGCTTTTGATGGTTTTGCTGAACTTGGGATATCCAGACTGATAGAGCCTTCTGATATGGTCATGCTCGCAGTTCCTGACCGCCTTATCGTCATGACCTACCTCAACCAAATACGAACCCACTTCACCGGCCAGGAGCTCAGTGTGCTTCACGTAGATAAAAACAGCAGTGCGTCTAGTTATGCAGTATCAGGGAAGCAGGAGGCCCAGGAGGACCCAGAGGCAACTGTTCGCTACTGCGCCCAGAAACTCCAGGAGAAAGGTCTGAGTCTTGAGTTTATTGGGAGTGGAAGTCCTGCAGAAGGTGAAACCAAAAGCAGCGATGAGATGGCTGCTCCTCCTCGGTCCAAACGGCTGCAGAATGCTGGAGCAGGAGGAGCATCCAGCTCTCAGTCTCCTGTGGCACCACCACGGTCTCATAATCTACCCAAGTCAGGCTTCTCCCGAGTGAAAGATGCTGATCTGCTCAAGAAGCGCAGATCACAGAAGAAGAGTGGCTCAATTGATGATGGAGATATATTAGTGGTATGATGCTTTTTGTGGTATTTTTGTTCATGTTTAACCTCCTTCTTATTTACTGATGACTAAAATACAAAGATCTTGTTTGTTTCTCTAGGATGCAACAGAGCAAGACAAAAAGAACTCAGAGACTGGTAGGTGTTTTTTAGGTCTATTCTCCTTTTTGCGGTCGTCATGTACATTTTAAAGTATCATATTTATTTATTTGCATTTACTTTCTGCAGAAAGAACAGAGTTTGTAGTTGAAGAAGAGAAACCAGAAGGTCAGGTGAGTTGGTTTGATGGAGCTGATCATGACTTCACTAGTGATAACTCCTTAATGAGACATTTACTCTTTCTGTTTTTGCAACTGTGCATATTTAGAATCATGTTAATATATTTTTGTTAATACATCTAGGACACAAGCCAGTATGTGTTGCATCAGATGGAAGCGCTAGAAGCCGAACAAAACCACATTGACAACAGAGCAGGCGTGGTGGAGCGGAAACTCAGGCAGTTAATGGAAACAGGTAAAGTATGACTTGATGGTCAGCACATTTAAAGCTAAATGTTAAATCTAACGCTGAGATTTTATGGAACTGACATAAAATCTAAATGATTGGACAGAAAGTCCAAACTGTTTGGACTGATGTCCAATGAGTGTGTAGTTTTGTTTTGAACAGATTGGATTGAAATTGTTTTAGAACCTGCTTACTCATAAATTAAAACCCTAGAGATGACAGAGGGTTCACTTACCTTTTACCATGACTGATATAGTAAATTGCAATTAAAAGTAAATAATTCACTCTTATAAAGGTCCTTAGAATCACATTTTTATCCTGCAGATAAAGTAGCTTCTTTTTATTCATCCAGGGAAAAAACACATGAGAACATCACATATTGTCATGTGATGTTCAATCATGTTGATTTTCGGACGACCTCAAGAAATATCATATTTAACTTCCTTGTCAACTCCATGGCTACAGACCTGAACAGAGGAGAAAACATTCTCCACTGACTTAATGTTGTCAGTTGACACTATAAATAAGGATGGAAGGACTGTGATGTTATGGTCTGATGCCTTATTATTACAGACCATAATGTAATGTACAAGTAAAATAGCCAGAACCCAAAACGCAACCGAGACCAGAGTTTAATAAACAAAAGTTTTATTACTAAAAAAAGGGAGAAGGGAGGGGTCCACAGGGTTGGAAGCCACCTTGGGGAGGGCTAGGGTGAATGGGCAGGGGCCACGGGGCTTAGGGAGGTAACCAGACGACAGGGACCAAATCCACAAACCAGGCTCTTTGTTGTTGTCGCAATCCAGGGTCATACACGGAGGTTCCTCAGGCAAAAAATCCAATTGGCAGAAGCTGGAGGCAAGGTCAGAGGCAGGCAGGGTTTGGCAACAGGAGAGCAGAATACTTCTGAGGGAGAAGGCAAAAACTGTAGTCAGAAAAACAGGCAGGATCAGATAACCAGAATACACATGAACCATAGAGCAAGGCTTGAAAGCTGTGACAGAGGCAACAGACGATCTGGCACTGAGCTGGTGACGCGCAGCTGCTTAAATGGGGAGCAGCACAGCGCAGGTGAGGGCAATGAGCAATCAGCACAGTCAGGGTAGAGCTGAAGGGTAGAAATCATGACACCATAAAACTAATTAACTATTAAACTTAAAGTCATACCTAATCAGTTCTCAGTTTACAGAGGCCAATGTTTCTTCTTTGATAGTCGGATGTACTAGCTCAGTTGGGCCAAAGATGAGCTTCAGTTATAAATGTCCAATCAGTCACAAAGTCTTCACTTTTTCACTAGATTCTTCTGCCACATTGATATTGATCCCTGAACTGTTGGTTTCAAGTGAAAATAAGCAGATCTGTTAACAAATGACTTCAGGACCTCACTGCTTACCAAAACAAGTCGCTTTGTTGCTGCTCCTGCTGGGAAAAATGGCCTCCATGTGAGAGCTCCACTCACCAGGAACATCTCTAGAACTTTTGGGAAAACATTCTGTGGTCAGATGAGATAAAACTGGAACTTTCTGAGACATGTCTGAATTGTTCCATCTGATGTAAAAATAAACAGCATTTCTAAAAAAAAAAAAAAAAAATGGGGGGGAGAGGGGGAGAGGGGTCATCATACTGACAATAAAACATAGTGGTGGAAGTGTGTTGGTCTGGGGCTTTGCTGCTTCAGGACCTGGACATCTTCAGGGAATTGATGGGATCCTGAAGGAGATTCTACTGGATTATTTGGTGTAAAAACGAACTGAGTGCTCAGTCCTTCTGATTACCTCCAGTCTGACTTGCAGGTCAGACTGGAGGTACAGGTACAGGGATTTACTCTCTTTTTGGTGTATGGCACATGAAGAGGCAGAGCATCACAGCACTTTCAAAGTGTATTATAACAGTAGCTGCTGGTAATGCTTTGTTTCTGCAGGCAGTGACAAGGTGGAGGAGGAGAGGCTGATCCAGGAGTGGTTCACTCTGGTTAACAAGAAGAACGCTTTAATCCGAAGGCAGGACCATGTGCAGCTGCTGTGAGTCGGGCGCCATGATGCTGCATTCCCCTGGCAGAGCAACATGGCCGAGTTCTGTCATGTAAAACATGTTTCATTATCAACAGGCTGGAGGAACAAGACCTGGAAACGAGGTTCGAGCTGTTAACCAAAGAGCTGAGAGACATGATGACAATTGAAGGTACATCTTTTTATCTAATGCAGAATTCATCACAACCTCATGTCTTTAGGGCTGGGCGTCTTCTGTTCTGTTTTCTTTATCAACTACCTGCTTTTATTTGGAAAATAACAGAGAGCCAGAAGACCCAGGCCCACAAACACAGAGAGCAGCTCCTGCTGCAGGAGCTGGTGACTCTGGTCAACCAGAGGGATGAGCTGGTTCACAATATTGATGCTAAAGAAAGAGGGTAAGACAAGCCCACCTCGCTGTTCTGCCACGGCCTGGAACCAAACACCTTGGAGCTTTTCTCAGGAAAAGATTGTGACAATGTGATTTATTCTAGACAAAGTGCACACCTTCTTAAGAATATTCTGAAAACAAACTTATCCCAGTTCCTTCGAAGGCCTGAGCTCAGTCCTGTTAACAACATATAGATCAAGCTTCAAAACCAGCTCTGTACTAAAACAAAAGAAAAAACAACAGTTTAAACAAACCAGAAAGAGGAGTTTAGGCCAGGATGTGATTTATCCCTGTTCTTGTTTTCAGAGCTGAGGAAGAGGATGAGCGTCTGAACCGTGGCCTTGAGCAGCGAAGAAGGAAATACGCCAAGGAGCAGAAAGAAAAGTGCCTCATTCAATGAGGAAAGCAAAAGAGGAAAGTTCAGGATAAAATTTAGAATGAGGAAGTTAAGTCATTCAGATTGTTATTTTAGGTCAGAAAACTGATCCAATCTTGTTAACACAAGAAAGCACTGAAACTGTGAACTTACTGTGCAAGTTCTGCTGACACTAAGAAAGTCCAGAACAGCAGTTTCGTTCTGAGGCTGAAACAAGCTACAGTATGTTGGATCTCTAGATACACTGTTGGCTTTAAAACATACTGTTTGTTATTTCTCTTATTGAACAAAAAAAAAATTGCTGATCTGGAACAACTAATGCTCAATTTTCCAAAGTCATTTCATCTGAAGGGAATTGTGCTATTTGAGATGAAATTTTAGATTGAATTTATTTGAAATATCAGGAATGTAAGGGTGTGACCAGAGCAGTGACCAGAGCAGCTCATGGACATCAGGGACAGCGGCAGGGTCACAGATGTTTAGGTAACACTGCTCACTTATATTTTAAAGCCATTTCTTTTCATTTTTTCACTGCCGAAGTTACTGAAGTGAAACGTAGCACCAATGTTTAATTTTCTACTAAATAGAAATGTAAAAGCCATAAAAATCTCTCCAAAGTCTTGAGCACATTATTTACTATGGCAGAAACAGAATTGCCACTTGAATTGTTTTAAAGTGTGGAAAACAGTTGCTTGCCTTTGCTCTGAAAAATGTTACTCTGTTTGTGTTGTAGGTTAAGGAAAGGATGAACCATTTCTGAAACCAGACGCTTTTAATACTTTTAAAAGTATTGTATTTGCAGTTTTTATGACATGTTTGTTTAAAGGATTTCTCCTGGAGGTTTGTTTTTAAGAATTTAATGTGAAATTTGCACTATTGGAAATACAAAAGAGCTGAATGCATCACTTGTGTGTGTGTGTGGGTGTGTGTGTGTGTGTGTGTGTTAAGCTGTTCTCACTGTTCCAACACATTTTAAGTCCAGCTGATTCCAGCTCAGCTCCATCTGAAATGACTACTTGTTGCCCCACTTTCAATATTCATTTCACTGACCCAGCCAGGATTCAGCCAGTGTGTGTGACTGATTCAGCTGTCACTGCACTTCCTCACAAAACGTTGTGCAAACACAAGGACAAAGTTGAATTGGAACTAGCATGTCAGGATTCTGCTGCCAGTCTTCTTGCAATCAAACAGCTTTCCTGCCATGTCACAAACCTTCCTGAAGTTCTGAACTGGAGGAAGTAATTCCAGGATGAATCAAATAAATAACCATCAAGTCTCCAACCTCAACTGTTTCAAAATCAGCAGCTCTCCTCCATAAACCCAGTACAACCCGTTTTCTTATGGTTTCCCTGAAACAGGCAGGTTTCTCACACCCCTTCTCTGCCTAGATGGAAGGTCATGACTTACATTTTATTTTAAAAAACTGTCTGTCAACCATCGTTTGTTGCCTCAGATCATGACAGAACACTGAGGGCCACAATTTGAAAACCTTAGACCACATTTATCATCAGTAGGAAGGACTCACCTGACTGCTTCATTTCAAAATAATCCACCTAACTTTACTGCCACACACGTGTTAATGTTCCTCTACAGGATGAATGATGGCTTCCAGTGCTGTGATCTGCTGCTGCTTGTGAAGAGGTTCAGTTTCAGCAGCATTACGACATCAGCTGACTATAAGAACATACTGAATGACCAGGTTATGGACTTTTTTCTTCCCTGATGACTCATGGATATTCCAACATGAAACTGCCAGCATTCATCAGGCTCAGGTTGTGAAAGCCCAGTGCAGACAGCATGAGGCATCATGGATTAGTCAGCAGAGCCTGGACATCAACCCCACTGAGAACCTTAGGATGTGCTGGAGAAGGATGTGGACAGCGGTCAGACTCTACCAGCACCAATACAAGATTCTGGTGAAAAATGAATGCAACACTGGGTGGAAATAAATCTGGTGACGTTGCAGAACCTTATCAAAACAATGCCACAGTGCAAAAACACAAAATCTTATACGTTTGGTTTAGTATCTGGTGAAAATATCTTTTAATATATCTTGAATTTCTTGAAATAGGACTAAACTAACTTACAATTAACTTTTCAGCCAGATAAAGGATTTTGTTTTAAGTCAATAATAGCTTAAGATTGATGAAACACTACTAGTTTTACTAGCAGATTGTTTTTCACTTATAACATGAGGAAAATGTCTTAGTGACTAATAGTAACTAATAGTTTTTACTTTTTTAGTTTTGTCTAATTTCATGTGTGTTGGGATATTTGCACTAGAAACCCGACAAAAATACATGCTAAGAGTTTGTGTGTTTGCAGTGTGTGTGTCGTGATAAAAGCTGAAGTGGATCCAACAGATTTTGCAGGGTTTTACCTTATTGTTGGTGGAACATTTTTTTATGTCAGTACATTTCTGTTCAGAGCAGCTTGTCGCAATCTTTGTTCAAATAGGAGAAATCACAACTCAGACTTATAAGAAACTGGTAGAAATGGAAACCACAAGGAGGAAGTAACTAATATGGAATTCCATGTCATATTGACATATGACACCGAGATCATCTCTGTCTTTTTCCCAGCTGAGCAACACTGCAGGAGCCGCAACAGTACACCAGTGTACTGGTGGCACACATCACCACTAGCAGTGTTTTTGTTACTCTTGGTTATTATTTTATTCCCTTCATGGAAACAAGAAGCAACATGTTTACCATCAAAAGTCGGTGTGGGGTTTTTATGTTTGTGCAACTCTTCCAAATGAATCAGTCCAATCAGACCGATGCTACGTGTAAAACACACATGTTTCTTACTGAAAAAAAACAAAACAAATCTTAACACACCTGGGTGCTAAGTTGATTTTTTATATAATAAGCACCCCTTTTTATATAAAAATAAATTGCAGTGGGTTTTACTATTTATAAGTAGACAACAGAAAGAGGAAATGAAAATGAAAGTTGCCAAACTCTGGAAGGCAAGATAAGAGTTCTTGGAGCTCAGAGAGGAATTCACAAGAAATTAAAGAGAAAATTCCTTTTAGAGCAACAATGAAGAAACTTAATACCAAAACACACCTTTGTCCCTAGTGGGGTCAGGAGGGGTGCTGGTACCTATGTCCAGCAACAAGAGGCAGGGTCACCCTGGACCAGTCACAGGGCAACACAGAGACAGACAGGACAAACCACCACACACACACACACACACACACACACACACACACACACACACACACACACACCTAGGGAGAATTTAGAGAGAGTTAACCTAACAGTCATGTTTTTGGACTGTGGGAGGAAACCGGAATAACTGGAGAAAACCCACCATGCACAGGGTGAACATGCAAACTCCATGCAGAAAGACCAGGGCCGGGTATCAAACCCAGAACCTTCTTGCTGCAAGGCAACAGCTCTACCAACTCTGCCCCCTTCACATTTTTATAATTACAAAAAAACTTTACTGTGTGTAAAAGAAAACTGTTATGACAGTTGCTTTTTGGTAAAAAGAAAAGGAATACGGTTGATCGTCTTTTTGTGTTCTTTGTAACAAAAAATGCATGATAAAAAATTTATTATCTTGAGTTGAATTTATAAATCAGATTGTTTCATCATGCAAAATAGATTTTGGATTTCAAATTCACGTCAGCTGCTTTATTTTCTGTGTTTAGAATTGTCTTTGATTTATAATAAAATAGATTAATTCCTGTCTGTATCACATCTTTTTATTACTTCTTATTTTGATAATAAAATGTGCTGTTTCATCTTTATTGAAATGGAAAAAACAGTTTGATGGTCTGATTTAATTCAAGTCAGTTCAGCATGAGAACACTGTGATGTGGGTGTATACTTTCAAAGAGGAAGGTTGATTTGGGGAAAGAAATGTCTGAGTCATCTTGTGTTAGATGTAAACCCAGACGTCCATCAGAACTGCAGCCTGACCGGCAGAAACGGGATTGAAGGATTCAGACTGTTCACTGGACAATATGGAGTCTGCTGGACCTGCTTCTGTCCTGTTGTGGATGCTAATATGGACCACTGACTGCGACACACAGCCTTTGGCAGAGGAAGGTGCGTAAGTCATGATTTGAGATATTTAAGTGGAGAAAATGAATTGCTGGCAGGTAAAAACACAAAAGAACAACATGTGATTATAATTCGCTAGAAACTGAAGAAATGCAACTGGGATAAAGAAAATTATTGCAATTGCAGAAACTCTATTAGCACTTTTGAGAGTTAGCATTTCATTAACTAAATTTTATTAACTAATGTTCATGTGTGAAAACCTTCCATTTAGTGGCTGAATGTATAAAAGGCAGAGAAATGTTGCTTCTAGAAAATCCACAGGTTGGCAACTAAAACATCAGAGAGGAATGAAGTTCAGAATGAGAGGAGCAGAGCCTGATTCACATGGGCCTGTTGATAACACTGGTCAACAGACAAAAACTTGTCTGTTTTTCAACTGTTTTAGGGTCATGTTGATGAGCTGAATCCTAAAATCACTTTGGTTTTGCTCAATCAGGTCAACTTTCTGATCTATGGAGCAACATGAGCATCAAAATGCAGGACTTGTTCTCACATCTGGAGAATCTGATCAATGAGTGATGAGCAGGAGGAGAGATTCCATCAGGACAGGGAAGAGATGGAGAATTTTACACAATGAAGACGAGATGTTCAGTTCACATGTACTTACCCTGATCAGCGTTTAATATTCAATTTACAGAAATACAAGTTTGTAACATTTAAATTATACTCTGTAAGAAATCAATTTCTCCTAAAATGGAAACATGAGAAATATTAACAGAAATGAATAGATGATAAATAGACAATGATGTCATGTCATCAATTTAGTCAGAATATTGGATTTCTCTAAATCAAAAGACCTGACCTGATTGAGAAAAATGGACGACATTTTTGGATTCAGCAGAAACTCCTGCCAACATGATTCAAATAAGCAGCAATGTTTTAAAATTTAAAGATACTTTTTAAAAAGCTAGCTTATTAATGTTTTCTAGATGTTTGCATCCAACAAAAGCCCATTTTCATAAATATAGGAATATTATTTTCCATAATTCTTCCCATTGATTGCAAATTATGTCCTTTTTATGTCATGTTCTATTCATCCAGAAGATGAGAAAAACTTAATTACTCTGATTTGCATCAATACAAAATTAAAGACTTGGTATTTCATTAAAAAATGTAAACATTTTTCCTGTAGTGGAGGTAAAAAAAGTATTTTGTTTTGAAAAGCTGTGTAGTTTTTATGGTAAAAAGCCAAATCTTATTCAGAAATGGTTTTTAAATGTGCAGTGGTTGCTGAGTCCTGGGCTGAACTGCCACAAGTCAGGAAATGAAACTTTCACTAACAGTTTTAAGTTGGCTGAGTGAAGATGTTAAAAAACAAACACAACACTGTTAGTTTAAAATCAATTGTTACAGTTTTTAAGTGATTTTGTTTCTGAAAAAAAATCTTATCAATAAGATGCAGGCTTATCTTCAAAACCATCTAAAATCAACTCTAATTACTTCCAACTCTCGCTAATTGCAAGTGACAGAAAATTCTTATTCTAACCAAGTCAATCAGTCGATCAATCAAATTCAGTACTTTCTAAAGCAATAAACAGTTTTTTGGAATTGATGTTGGAAATTCATATTTTCTCCACCTGTTTGAGAGGCATGAGTGGAAATGAATCCACTGATCCACAGAATGCTTGTCAACATCTGGAACCCTGAAACCACAAACTGTTCTGAGTCTGTTATGGTTCTGTCCATTCAAATGAGACATAAATGTAACTAAACCAAGTGATGGTGGGACGTTCTCCTCTCTGCTGTAGAACTTTTCAACTCTGATAAAGAGACCAGGCTGAGATGGAAATCAGAACCGATCAAACAGGTGAGTGAATCTTCTACACTTACAGTTTCATATTTTCTTTGTGGAGGTGGATTTGCTCACTCTGTCTCAGAACACTGAGCTTCCTGAGTGAAGCTGGACTGTTCTCCATTTACATCCATGACCAGGTTCTGGGTACTCTCCCTCTGCCATACGGTCCACATCCACACCGGGTTGATTCTACGTTTACCCCAGGCTGGTCTTCATTCACGTTTGTCTGCTGGTGGAGAAGTGATGTCACCACTGATCTAATTCAGAACTTCATGACCAGTCTGTACAGTCAGCCCTAAAACGCTCAGTCATACTGAACCAGGCTCTGCTTCTGCTGGGGTTTCTTCCTATTAAAGTGGGGGGGGGGGGGGGGGGGGGGGGGGTTCCCATTACACTGTCACTGCATGCATGTTCAGTGGAATTGCTGTGAGTCAGTGACTTGATGCAATTTGCTGGGTTTCCTTTTAAATCAACTTAAGTAACAAGCTGAACATGGCTGCATTGTTTGAGAAACAGAATCAGACTGACTTTGTTATGAAAGAACTGGTGTTGAGAATTAGTGCTACATAAATAAACTGAACTGAATTTCATTTAATTCAAAGGGCGTTCAGAGAAAATGTAGTGAAAATAAACTACAATCAATTAAACATGGTGTTGGCAGGATCATGTTGTGGAGGTGATGGACAGGGAAACGGTCAGAGGAGAAACAGACTGAACATGCAGCCAGAGCTGTAATGGACCACACAAAGCAGTCATGAGTTAAAATGGTCCAGTCAAAGCCCATATCTTTAAAACTCATTCAGAATGTGTGCTGATCCTTGAAGATTCACATTCACAGACATTTTGCAGAGAATTGGCAACAAGACCTGGAACTGGTTCTGACAGAACCTCAACACGTTTACATCACTGATACAGGAGTTCAGTTCTCACCTGTATGAATCTATTAAGTGAAATCTCAACACAATGTCATGTAATGTTTCTGTTTGCATTAATATTAGTTACTGAAACATGGAGGACCATGGCTGACTTTTTCATGCCTTTTTCTTTAAATTACAGTGGAATGAAATCCCTCTACGGTTTGGTTCTGGAGGTTCTGGGCCGGTTCTCCAGGCCTGTACAAACTCCGGACGGAGATCAGTCTTAAGCAACTGGATGGAGCGCAGAGATGCCCACCATTTACTGATAGATATTTCAGTTGCTCAGGAGGAAGAATCCTCCGGTGAGCTCAGTCCGCTGAAAGTTCATCTTTTTGACACAGACAATCCCGTTTCCAAATTCCCAAACGGTCCAAGTGTCCTGGACCTTCAGAATTCCAAACTGTTCTCTAGTTCCACTGATCTGGACTCCATCTCCGATTATCTGAACCGCAGCGTGTCCCTGAGCCTGGGTCCGGTCTCACACAGAGGCTTCCAGCTCGGCTTCTCCTACACAGGAGAGTGTGTGTTCATCGCTTCCATCAGAGTGTTTTACAGATTATGCCCAGACGTCGTGTCCAACCTGACGTCGTTCCTGAGGACGGGCGCCGGCTCAGAGCCGGTGTGGGGCCGCTGTGTGGCGGGCGCCGTGGAGACGGCCCCTCCGGTCAGAGAGTGCGGCCTGGACGGAGTGTGGAGCTCACAGCAAGGCGGCTGCTCCTGTGGGCCAGGCCTGGAGGTCAGAGGTCACACATGTGAAGGTACGAAACACATTTGTACGGCTGATACAAGGAGAGTTATGACCTGCACTCTTGTTCAAAATATTCTCAGGTCACACATGATAGTAATATCCATCCATCCATCCATTTTCTTGACACCCTTGTCCCTTAGTGGGGTCGGGAGTTGCTGGTGTCTATCTCCAGCTAACGTTCTGGGTGAGAGGTGGGGTCACCCTGGACAGGTCACCAGTCTGTCACAGGGCAACACAGAGACACACAGGACAAACAGCCA
>CAEGAF010157716.1:0-15232 GCA_903067075.1 Micropoecilia bifurca
ACACACACACACACACACACACACACACACACACACACACACACACACACACACACACACACACACACACACACACATGCGCGGACACAGAGTAGCAGGAAGTTTCCTTTGAGTAGCCTTTTGGTTTAAACTGGTTTACCAGTTCAGTGGTGTTACTGTGGAATGCCTCTGAAGACTCTGTAATGTGCTTTAGGATAAACATTTCAGTTACTGCCTCCGCAAGAGAACATCAATCAGTTCCAAACAGAAATACGGAGAGGGAGAAATGAGAAGGTGAAAGGGCCAGCTGGTTCAGTGGGTAAGGTAATGACAATGTGCAGGACAGCCACTTAAAAGCAGATGGAGTTGGCTTTCTTTGCTGCAGATTGATGATTGAGCAGGGAGTAGCTTAGCTGGACCCCTCGCATAACAAGACAACTTACTTAACAGGTAGAAAGATTCTTTAACAACCAAACTACTTACGAACATGGTCTGGGTTGCTCTGTTAAAGCAGCAAAACATAATCGCTCTCGGTTCCTCCTCTGGATCTCCGCACAGCAGCTCTGTGTGGTCCATAATGAGCTCGGCAAACATCTGCTGCTCCTGTATTAGAGACCATTTTCTCCACGTCTCATCCTGTAATATGCAGAAATTAGAGTGCAGAGACTCATTCAGCCTGTTTATACACACACACATTCACAGGGAGCAGACATAACATAAGGAGTCCAAGTGTTTTTATACAGCTCGCCTGACGCTCTAACATACCATCTTAACACCACAATTTTCCATCCACAGTAGTAAAACACTACCGGGTGTCTTTGGTTGCGCTCCTTGAATTTTTCTTTTTAAACGCCGTGTCTATTTTAAACGACGGGCATACTGAAATAAATGTGTATCTTTTTTTAAATTATTTTAGGAAAATGCCTCTTTTAAGATTTATTCAGATAATACATAATTGTTTATTTTATTCTGTAAGGTGTTTACCCTGTAAAAGCCAGTCAGACAGTTATGTAACCATTTATAGGAGCAATAATAAAAGTAGAACAGTGCCACCTTGTGACATTTTGGGAATTTGTGTTTCCCCCCCATCTCCTTTTTCTGAAGTGGAAATGAATCTATTGTCTTAACAAGCTCCAGTAGAGGAAGGGAAGAGATTTCAAATCAGTTGTACAGGCACACTGCAATAAATAAGAAAAACATTTTTCAACGTAGACATGTTGGCCTAATTAAAAGTCTGTATACGTGTTGGACAACTGAGCATATCTACCACACATTTAGCTAACTCTGCTTTGATATGCTTGGCTATAGCAATCTGTTAACTGCCAGCTTATTTAGCAGTGGCCATGTTTTGGCTCATCCCTTTTATAGACGGTGCCAGTGAATATCTCAAGGTAGCAGTCATCTACTTCAATGTAAAAAATATAATGTGGCACTACAACCTTCTACTAAAACTACTTATTCTTATTGGTATCATAAATTTGCGATAAAAAAAAAAAAATTGCCGCTGCAGACTCCTCTGTTCCAAACAGTTAAAAGTGAAAACTTAATATATGGAGAAAAAAGCAATAACAAGGGAAAAACAAAGCTATATAAAAGACAATTAACTCAAATCAAAAAATGTCAACAGTTTAATATTTTTAGGATGGTAACTTAATTTCTGTTTGGAAGGAGACAAGTTAGAGACCTGAAGGAACTCATACAGTAAAGTGAATACATACAAGGCAATTTAATTCACTGACAAATATGAAATGTCCATGTTGCTTCCTTTTGTATTTATTACACAGTCACCTTTAAGCTAACTGTCATGCACTGAATGAATAATTTCATTCGATCTATTTTCCAATTATTCCTTGTTGCTGGAAATGTTTGCTCCCACGGTTGGGGTTAAACGGGACTCCGGTCACTTGCTCATCTCCTCCTGCACTTCTTTGAGGATCTGTCCCTCCAGTTCGGTGGTGTCGTACTCCCGCAGCATGTCGTACTCCCTCCAAGGCTCCGCACGTTTCTGGGCACCCGCCATCTGATTGGGCGTCATGCACAGATCGAAGCTGATGCCCTGGATGTTGAACTTGGGCCGTTCCCAGTGTTTGGACCACGGCTTTGGAAGCATTTTTACTTTGAGCTGGAGAACAGAGAGGGAGGGGGAAAAAACGGATTAATTGTTTTAATTATTTTTTAGTATTATTATTCTTTCTCAACTGTTGTGTTTTACCGCAGGTGATGTATAAGAAATTTGAGCCCAAAAAACCTACACAAAGTAGCTCTCTGTGAATATTACTAATTTATTACAAGAGTCCCGAAGAGCCAAATGACTTAAACAAAAACATAAAAGACATTTATTAGTGTAAACAATTATACACAGAACGACAAAGAGCAGTTTAAGTTACAACAGAAATGATTTGTCAGACCAACCTAAACAGCCCACTCACCGAGTTAACAGGCACTTCTCCAGTAGGGGAGATGGGCACAGGCTTCATTTCTGGGTCCACTGTGCAGTACTCAGGCAGAGCGTCTCTAAGGTACATAAGGTTATCGTCCAGTCTTTTCTCCAGCCTCAGGACTTCAATTTTCTGGATTCTAGGATTGTACATCTCGTAGCAGATCTCAACACCTTTGGAAACACACACATTTTGTCTGATGCTCACCAGCCTCCTTCCTTGTGCCAGTAAGTAGCCACCAATTAATCAACAAGACAATAACATTTGCAAATTTTCCCATCATTTCAAACTCAGCAGGAAAATCTTCTGGTCACTTCAGAAGGCCACTAAACAATTAAAGAATAAAGATATCTGAACACTGATCTGTGATGCCAACAAACTACTGAAAGATTAGCAGGTTATTTGGGAGGCATGTCGGGAAAATGCTCCCCCTCCCCCTGCAATCACAAAATGTAACTATATGGAGTTTGCTAGACTCTCCTGTGACTTTAGCTAGAACAGTTGGATGATTCTGGCATGAGGAGGATAAATATGCAGAAAAGAAAATTGTGTCTTCTGTCAAATGTTGGTGAACCTGCCATGCAGTGGGTGTGTTGAGCTAAAGTAAAGGTTTACATTCAAAGAAATTCCAAAAAAAAATTATGCTAGTTTCAGTGGATGGCCAAACACAGTCATCTACAACTCTTCCTACATTTGAATAGAATTTGTTTCAAACTACGTCAAGGGTTTAAAGCTTTTTAAAATCCTTGCAGGGTTGGAGTGAACCTGAGATAAGATCTTAAGTCAAACATGCAGCATAACTAATCTTACCTTGATTATTAATGATGTTCCTTAAGACAAAAGTGGCGCCCAGGCCGTTTCCACCCCTCTGGATGCAGATACCAACAAAGCGATTTGTTTTCCCACTAGCATTAGGATCAGCCATGGTCACTGCAAGAATGCTGCCTGAAAGACATGAAAATAATACTAACTTAATAAAGCTAATTAAATAATACATTTTTGCAGTAATACTAATAACAACCACCAAGTGAAGGCACATCTCCGCTCACTTTTGCTAATATTTATTGTGATTGATTCTTTATTTTTAGAATCAATACTCGTTCCCAATCACTTTTTTTTCAAATAAAAAAAAATCTGAGATGAAATGGGAAAAAAAGTTGTGTTTGTCTCATGCCAATATCCAAGTCTTTCAGTTTTGATCACTTATAGCTGCAAACCTGAAATTCAGCACTAGGAAAAACAGCTTCACTATGTTTTTTTTGGGAATACAATTAGGTGTAAATGCAGAGAAAATAATCAACCAAATACTTTGTTGACTATAACAAGTAATTCAGGAGTGGCGTCAGGAGTGATGTCCGGGTGAAACAACGTCACATGTCATCACGATCCACTTAAAACATTTAGTTCCTTACCAGCATAGAATTCGGGAATATTGAGCATTTTCCTCCTGCGAATCATGTCTTTCCTCTCCAAGAAAAACTTGAACGGAACCGTCCTCTGCCTGGGAGGGACGAACTCTGGGCTCAGAAACCTGACAGGAAATAAAACAAGCTGAACCAACGCAGTAACAAATGATAAGGTGACATCTTACGCTTTTACCAACGAGATGCCGTTGTTTACAATGTAAGAATAATCTTACTTTCTCAGAGAAGTCACCGTTTGTGTTTTATCTACTATGACAGGCTTGGAAGGAGGAACAAACTTGGGTGGTTCGCTGTCTGCCGCAGGGCGACACGTGGATGTAGAAAACAACCCTGAAAATAAAAAGAAAACAAGATTCAGGATGAATTTCATTTTTTTCCCATACGGCTAGCGAAGCTAACCTCGCTAATCTCAGCGACATCAGGACAAAATACAACTAAGAGACTATTTATTCCAAGAGTAAGAGCGAGTTATATAACACTGCAGACAATTTCAAGCTTCTTTAAGGCACTTACTTTCATTCTGGAGCTGCAGTGTTTGACAAAAACGCGGCGAAGTAGCAAATTTACTAAGTCCTCTAGTGCAAACCGCCATGTCTGACCTTCTGTTGTCACATTGTACGGAAACCGTGAAGGCCAAACGTTCTAAACGCGATTGTGGGGTGTAGTTCCGCAGTTTACTTCGCAAGATGGCGCAATTGTTCTATCATAAATCAGCTGCTCTCTGTTTAAGTTTTCAAAGGGGAAAATCGAACAAAACGTGTTTTTTAATTGAAACGAAAACGTAAAAATTACGTTAAAGTTGCTATTATTATGCCTTAGATGACAATCTTAAAGAATCAGTTATAGGAGCTGGAAAAAGGTATAAATACACAACAAAATCGTCAAATGTGCAAAATTTAATACCAAAATGCCATTATTATGTAGTAAATTCTGGCTTAGTTTTGATCCTAGAGACACTCACTTTAAGAAAGATTCTTACACAGAATGACTTGTTGACTGAGCACTGCATAACTGTGGAAAGAACATTGTCCATTTTCTTTCTTTTGTTCAAATAATGATATAAAAAAAGTGTGCATATTCATTGGTATGCAGTCTACATAAGTCTGCACTTAATACAACCACCTTTTATTGCAGGGATATATGCAAGTCTTAGGGATTATGTGTTTTAGCCCTTTTTTTGCAAACATGCTGAGGCTAGTCATATTTGACTGAGAGTGTCTGTGAACAGCAGATTTTTGGTCTTGACAAAAACTCAATTTAGTGCCTACATATGCTTTGAACTGAACCATCCCACTTGTCTTGCTTCAGGGTGGATCTTCACTCCAGCTTCCAAGTTTCTGAAGTCTCTTTCATTGTTGTTGTTTTTTTTTGTCTGAATTGCCTAATTTTAACTCCATTCCTATTCCCACCAACCCCCCATTAAAGAAAAGTATCCTCTGAATAGGATGCCCCCATATGATACGTTTAGAGATGGGGTATCCTACTCTGATTTGAACTTCTCTACAGCCTCATCCTTATATATTCTTAAATAATCTATCTGCTTTTTCTAAGAAGTTAACAGAACAATCTTTAATTACTTAAGTGATTTCTCAACGAATGTATAGTTGCATGGGGATGAATATTTTAAAAAATCTATACATTTTATTCGTAAAATGCTGAAACCAATGTATTTTTTTATTCCTTCCTTTTATTTGCAGAACTTTAAGTTCTACCACATTAAATCCAAATAAATAAATAAAATACACTGAGCGTTGTTATACTGACAAAACATGGAAAAAGTTCAACAGGTATGAACTTTTTTTCCTTTTTTTTGCAAGACATTCGATGAAGAGAAAGTTTATGTAAAAAGCTTGCAGCATTTTCGAAGTGCAGTTTAATTCTGAATCGTGCAGTATAAATTGTAATTTAGGTTTTGCCCCACGTGTGTTTCCCTCGGATCTTTGCGGGCTTGCAGGGTGGCGCAGTTCCAGCAGGTGGAATGAATGAATGCCTCCTCCTTCAAAGCGCGGTTGGAAATAACACTCGCTGCACACACGGACTCCAACCCCAACCCTCGTCGATGCAAGAAGCATTGTGGTGGAGGGGAGGATGATGGAAGTCTAGAAACATGGAATCGCACATCTCTTGAAACTGGAAATCGTTGCTGCTGGATTTTTATTTTTTTCAGTGATTCGGGGGAGGGAAATTACAAACTTCGAGGTTTCAATGATGTTATTCTCAGATTGGACTTTCTCAGCCGTCAATTTTGCGCTCCTGTTGGGAATAACGTGTCTGACCGTCATCTGCGATCTCACCAAGGGCTCTCCGGACTTTTCAGGTATCCATTTTGATTAAAATTCCTTTAAAAGAATCTTAAATAAATAAATAAAATAAAACAAACGGGCTATTTATATATATATAAAAAAACTATTATGCGTATTGGTTAACCACATTTTTGCCTTGCATTTTCAGTTAGAAAATGCAAGGCAAAAACTATCACACTATCACAAATAAATAATTAAATCTAACTTAAAGCGCTTCTCAGGAAGCGCGTCTTTCAAAACAACTTTGAGGTGTAATTTCAGTCCGGCGTCGCTTCACGACCCGCGCCTCTGGCGTGCTGCAGCCTGCGCTCTCAGATGTTTGTCTCGTAAACCTTCTGAGATGCACAACTCGAACACACGGAAAGAGAATAAAGAGCCAGAATGAGCTGGACTTTTGGTCTGCTTTAGATCACTTTCTGTCGAGCGTTTCATGAACAAGTTCTTCAAAACAACCGGGTAGAAAGGGGTTGTGAAGTAGTTTTACGCATTGAATACGCATTGAAAGCTAAATACATTGCAGTGCCTTGGACCTGCCTGTTACTTTGGTTAGGTAACAAGCTGGGATTTTTCATCTGCTAACGCAAATCCGTCATATTACTTAACTACAGTTAACTATTTACCCCCCTAGAGATTTCTGCTGTTTTTGCTTTATTTGTCGTTCTTACATGATTCGGATCATCAAACTTTAGCTGTCAGAGAAAAAAGATAACATGGGGAAATACAAAGTGAAATTTGTAAATGATTATTTTTATTTATTAAAAAGCCATTCAAACCAACTTAGCACTATGTGGAAATAATATCCAACCCCCTGGTTTATACATGGTTGAGGCCCATTGGCAGCAAGGACTGCCATTAAGTGTTTTCAGTAAATGGATATAGGAATATGACATTATTATAAAGGAAATGTCTCATTTTGCAGAGCTGTTCTAATTCAGATGCAGTTGGGGGAGTTTTTAAGCGTGGATAGTGCCTTTAAGGCGATGCCACAACTTGTTGATCTAATTTAAGACAGGATTTTAACTCATCTCCAAATCCTTTGCATTTTTACATTTGGATCATTGTCCTATCCTACATCCCAAGTATAGTTGAGACACTAAGTTTGCAGTATTGTACATTCAGGAAAGGAGAACACAACTTCTTTAGGGTTTCCCGGTAGAAAGCAGAATTCATGCCCCCCTTCAGTTATGGTAAATTGTCCTGCACCAAACTAGAGCATCTTGGTAAAACCATAACAATGCCATCACCAAAAATCAACTTGGTGATGATGTTTGGGACTGTGTTACCAGTCCCAAACACATTTTTGCAACAAATCTTGGAGATTATCGAGATTTGAGACAATATTTTGCTCTTTTTGGATTGGAATTCTTCCATGGATCCCATTTTTGTTCAGCATGTTTGTCATTGTTGACAAAAATACGTTTGTAACCTCTTGGATGAGTTGTTGATGCTCTCTCTTGAAGCAGTTTTGGATGTGGACAGTCACAGTTATTTGTTGTAACATGGCCAGAAATTACTTTTTCAGGATGTGTCAGAGTGATCCAGACAGATTTATTTCCATTAATAAATTAAGTTGTGATTTGAAAACTGCCTTTTGAATTGATTGAATCAAATTTGTTGAATCAAATTTGTTGAAGCATCAAAAAAACACAAACAAAAGGAGGGGAACCCAAAGCAAGTCAGAAGACTTTAATTTATGGTGCTGTAAAACAGGAAGGAGGCTTTTTTACAGTGTTAATTAGCTGCTAATGGGTCTAATGGTTGGAAACAGCAGAGTGACAATATAGTGAGAGTTGCTAAACAACAGATGTGTGAAATATACTCCCACGCGTACCGTTCTTGATACTGTCTAATGAGCTGCTAAAGATCTCGGTCTAGGGACGGCTGGTAAAGCTGTAATTACCACAGATATGAGTGGGTGTTGTTGTTGTTTGTCACAAATAGTACTGCTGAGTGAACTATAAGGTGGTTAGCTCAGCAAAAGGCTAAAGGATTGTAGATTTTGTCTGATTGGTCCAAGCTAACACGTGATGGTGCAAATTTCCAGTGTTGCAGGAATTCGATGATGCTCTTTCAGAATACTTTACTCCTGTGAGAAACATATTCAAAATGCCTTAGATGAACTCGCACCATTTATAATACCAAGTTACTATTCTGTGTCCTATGTGGCAGAAGGTTGTACAGAGGTGCTGTTCAAACATTCAAAGATAAGTGAAACGAGGAAGAAACTGACAGACAATGCCTCAGGGACAAAGAAGTCGCATTCTTGACCAGCCGAAACTCCATGGAAACAAGAATAAGTTGTTTGGTTGACAGGTGTTGTTGGCTGATAGAAAGTGGTTTGTGTAACCCCCTTTGGTGTCAGAAAACAAATTAAGTCTTCTTCTTTGTATAGAACTAATGTGGCAAGACATGGTTGAAGTCAACCCACCATTGTTGAACCGCTCATCTCACATTGAACATTTTGTGATAAAGTGCTCTGAGTCAGAACAGCCGACTTGACTATGAAAGTGGTCAGGAATCACAGGGATTCAGTGTGTTTAACCTTTCAGATTAAGACACTCATTTTCTCTGTAACACCCTATCTCAACCTCTATAGGTTCCGCTACATGCCTCCTTTGGTTCTGCAATGCTGGCTTCATTTTGTGAATGCCTCTTCATTCATCACCAATGGACCTGACAGGTGATGACTGAACAGCAGAGGCAGTTTTCATATGGGGGGAGGTTATTTATGCAGCTTTATGCCAGTCTGTGACTCCAGATTGAGTCCCAGTAGAGGCAAACTCTGCATATTACTTTTTGTAAGTGGACAACAGACACACTTCTTTTTTGCGACACAGCTGCCAAACAACTTGCTGGTACATAGACAGCATCAAATGCTTGTCTATGTTTGTCGGTTTATCAAACAGCGTGCTTCAGAGACTTTTCTCTTCTTGAATTCCCATCCTGCTGGGTGGGAGGAAGACGGAGCTTGGTCCATTGCCACTTCAATCACATCTACAGTATATACGACTCAAATACGACGTTTAACCTCTGAGCAGAGGAGAAACAACCAGTGGGAATTAGTTGCCATTTTTCAATCAGCAGAAGTTTATATTCTGCAACGAATCGTTTGAAGTTGTCTGTGTGTGTGCTCGCATGTCGTATCAATGCTGCACTTTAATACATCGTCAGCATATTTTAGCTCACTGCTCGGAAACTATAGTTTGTTGGTGGGTAATTTAGCCCTGCTTCTGCCCCGTCATCTTCGTCTATTACAGTATACAGCTGCCTACAGAGATAATTAGAGGTGCAGAGTGAGCTGTGCAGCACTTAAGAGTCTTTAGGCTTACAGTGGCAGCAGTTAATTAATACTCATCTGTGTGTTTTATTGACGCTTTGTTAATTAATTTATAGATGATTCATTTTGATTACTACACTCCTAATGACCTCCTATTACCAAACGACAAGCAGTCATCTTACTACTGACAGAAATGCTTTGAATATCTTTCAGTACGAGGATCACATGATGTGTTTATTTTTTTCCTATCTGGACGCCAACATGAA
The DNA here is from genome assembly GCA_903067075.1 of Micropoecilia bifurca. Lineage (NCBI taxonomy): Eukaryota > Metazoa > Chordata > Actinopteri > Cyprinodontiformes > Poeciliidae > Micropoecilia > Micropoecilia bifurca. The sequence continues at coordinate 9,688 of CAEGAF010157716.1, forward strand.
CTCAAGCACAGTAGATTGTCAACATGTGGAAATGAAGGTAAACAAAAAGCAATGAAAAGGCTTAACCATAACAGGAACAGACTTTTGTAAGTGTGTGTTTTTTTTATTTTTTTTTATTAGATTGAGTCATTATTAGTCCAAGCAAACAAAACTCTGCCACATGTGTTAAAAACCTTTCATTGTTGTTCGGTCTCACCAGAAAAACCACGTTGTCGCCGAAGGGTTACTGTGAGGCCACTTTCGTTCTGTTTTCACCGTCATAAAACCCCGTGGACAAACCCCTCTCTAATCCCAGTCAATAGGATGAGAGGCTGTCGAGGGGCCGTGGGGTCAACTGAGGTCAACCCATAGTAACTGTGAGAGTGTGTGTGGTTAGAGGGGAGTTGCCATCCATCTTCCTTTTTGTTCCCTGCTGACGGCCCTTCTCACGTGTTTTTTTCCCCCAGATTGCAGAGGTTGAGGGAAAGTCAAGACAATACCAGTCATTAATTTATTTCAGTTTTGAGTTTATTTCAGTCATAACAATTTTTTAACTGGCAGAAGAAAATGGATTTCATGTTTTGTAACTCAAATTCCTTTTAATAAATCATATTTAAGTTTTTTTTCCCCTGCCCTTTTGTCTCTTTTTTTATTTTGCCATTTTCAGGCATGATAGGGAGGAGCCTTAACAAAATGGTCTAATGTGCAGATTTTGTTTTCTTCTTTAAATAATCCCCCATTAGGATCCATCTAGCTTACATTTATTTTCTGTTCAGTTCCCCCGCTAGCCTCCATCTATATCACTGAAACTTGACGTTGTGCCAGGATGATAAGCAGCTGAAGCCTTTTTGTTGAGAGGAAACTATCTGCAGTGAGTGGAGAAAAGTCAAGCACAGTCAAGTACGATGCAATGGAAAAACTCCATGTGATGATACTGGGGCTCAATTTACAGCAATTACATGTTTGCACTTTACAATGCTCCGCTATGGCTGTTGCTTTTACTAAATCTTTCTATATGTTTACTTTGTCCTGTCACTAAAAATATTTCCCGTGACTTTCTCCACAGATTATTTGCTTTTTATTTGTAAGAGTTTTAGAAAGACAAAAAGTGATAGGCATTTAGAAAAAAGTGTACAAATAATAACAATACTGCCACTAACACGAAAAATTATTAAAGCATCTTATCATCTTGTGTTGAACAGAAATTAAAAATGAGTGTATTTGCGGCAAAGAATATTTTTTACTTTTATGTGGTTTGAGAAGAGGAAGCTTTTATAGTTTTTACATCACTTGGCACTTAATTTAAGTAATTTGTTTGAGATTTTTTGGTATTCTCATTTTTGTTATTACTTTAGTTCATATTCAGTCTAATATTAATCGATAGTTAATCAACATTCAGTCTAATGTTAATCAGTAAATGACGTGCTGTGCGAATACGTTTTGATTGCTGTGGAAAATATCTGTACCTGAGAACTGATTGTTCCGTCCAGAGAAAGAGCTAAGATGACCTGTGTGTTAGATAGAGCCTGCCGCCTGTTTTATTGTTTATCTTTTCTGACTTTTGTTATTCCAAATAAAAGTCCTGCTCGAGCAGAGATAGGGCAGAACGCTCTGTGACCGACTCAGAGGAGTAGCTTGCTGAGTCTTCTCCTTCTGCAAAAGCTTGGTCATAAAATTCATGTACGTTGTCTGTGGTTCTTTTAGTGAAGGTTTGAAAGGAAAAATACCTATCATAATTTTTTATGATTAAGACAGTTTATAAAGTCACTAAAACTTCTGTTATTTATATCAGCTACTTGTCCTTTCTCAAACTTAATGTAAAATAAATGCCATGCTTGCTATTGTGCTTTGTATATTGGGATATCTAAAAATTTCTATTACAATGGCCTAAACAACAAAACAAACAATATCTAATATCGCCTGTGCTTTGGAATGAAGGGAGTAACGTTTACACCCCGCTACTGATTGGATTTCTGTCTTGTTTTTTTTTTTTCTCTCATATATAATTACAAACTGCTCTATACTCAGTCTGTGAATACCGTTGTGGGCAAAAAAAAAAAGAAATAGCTGATTTATGGAGCCAGTAGTAGTAGATTATCCTTTATTTCCCTTATTCCAGATGATTTTGGCTGATTTTAGCCAATACACTTTTTTTAACCAACCTGTCAATTTGTTAATGTTTGGGACTTTAGGCTTTTGAAGCTGCATGTAATTGTGGCTGAGCAAAATTCATCCAGCTTGATAGATTGACCAAATGTTTTTCTATGCCAAGATATATAAAAGTGAAGCCAAGACACACACAAAACCTAGAATTTCTCCTCCTTGGTTACTGCACAAGCAAGTCCTGGATTAGGCTTCTCACATACAAGCCCCTCCACATATGGCTGAGCACCACTTATTCCCCTCAAACCTTTATCCGGTTTACTTTTTTTTTAGTAGCCGTGTATATGGGTAACACGTCAAACCCCATGCTCTGCTCTTTGAGCCCCTTCCCCCCTTCACACACTCATTATCTCACCTCTGTCGTCTCCCAGCCAGCGCCACCCCTCCTTCTCCTCCTCTGTGCTGCCTCTACTCCTCCCTGGAGCTTGCCTGATCACTGTTTCTGTGTTTGCGTGTGTGCCAGGTGAGCTCTGTCTAAACAAATCCTGCCTCCCACTTGTTTTGTCTGCTTCTTTGCAGGCAGGCGGCTGGGCGGACAGCGAGGGCCTGGCGTGAGGCTGCTTTTCTTTAAGAACTGAATAGGAGGCCTTAAGGAATAGAGAGTTTTGCTTCCTCTAAGATTCTTTCAAAATTTCATCTTTTTTAGTCCTGTCTGGAACTCACAGAAGACAGATTTCAAAAGGAAATAGGTGGATTTATGGCATGTTGTGAGATTTAAATGTTGCTCTGAATCCGCTTACAGAATCTAAATTGTTGCAAATCCACTTAGGCTTAGTTTTCATAACACAAACTTCATGCAGTTGTTGAGAAAATAACTCTATACATGGGTCTGTCTAGCCCAGCAATTCCATAAGAAGCTACATTACAAGCAATCATTTTCCAATTTAAAAAATACATTGAAGATTTTAATACTGGCTGAGTCAAAGTCCGCAAGTTAACCTATAGTTGAAATGCTGTGTAGGGACTTTAAGCTGACTGTTCATGCTTAGAATGCTCCAATATCACCGGATTGAATTCTGCAGAAATCAGCATAGAAAATATTTCTAGCAGGAACGTAGAAAACTAATTACCAGAACACACAGTTTTGGCAACACCAACCAAAGCTGACAATATTTATCTGCCGAGGTCTTGAGCAGTTAACAGCATTTCACTTATTAAAGTTTCTCTTTATTTTTTGTTTTTTATGAGAAAGTGTGGAAACACATGGTGTTACACATAAATTGAATGCAGACCGTTCAGGGATGTAATAGACAGCTTCTGTCTCCACCAGGCGCAGGCTGCAGGGTGTGTGTGTGTTATTTCAGGAGGAAGTCTGACCTGGCACAACATAACAGCGATGAAAGATTTGTAAGTTCCTCCCTCAGGATACAATAAGCAGATATATACAAACACACATAAAGCAGAGCTTGACATCATGCTGGGGGAACAACAAAGTGGTGTTACTGACGAGAGATGAGTGTTTACAACAGGAAGCTGCACTCATTTCGGGTTCGACATGAGAAAATGAAGTTATATCCACCATCGTGCAGCAATGCGCAGACGTGGTGGAAACAGCTGCTAAGTGATTTATGTTGGGATGTTTGGAAAGTATGAAGGAAGCATTTTGGTTTTCTTCTTTGATTTTCCCCTTTTGCAAATCGGGCTTGTGATTCACTAATTACCTATTTCTCCTTCAAATTGGGGAAAGAACACACCGCTGCGTTAAAAATTGACTAGGACGTGGATAGTTCTTCCTGGGTCTCGGAGAACTCTGCCGGTGTTCATCAGGAACACAGTGAGCTGCCCTGTGCGTGTGATGGGGTGGACTTTTTTAAGCTTGCACAAAATTGAGAGTTTGGTGGTTTATCAGGGTGGTGGCAACACATGGAGGCCGTGTGGAGGGTCCTCATACAACCAGCAGTAGTTTTTTCACTAACTACTGCTGAATTTGAAAAAACAAACAAACAAAACACAAATGGCTATACTGGCCTCATATTAACCTGGCCACAGCAACACTGGGCAGGAAGTATTCCAACTAACTTAAATAAATTGTTCTTTGTTTGTTTGTTTTTTTGCAATGCAGCTGCTACGTAGAAGATGTCACTGTCAACAAAAATGACTTCCATGAACAGGAAATCCATATTCTCATAGAGGTGTGTGTATTGAGAGAGCAAAGCCCAATGCACTGAGAGAGCAGTAGAGAGAGAAAATGTGTTGAGCACTAAAAGCTCTTTTGGGCCATGATTACCTTCACACCCAAATGAGTTTTCACTAATGTGCTGGTTATTCTAAATCATAGACCTCTCAGGTTGAGAATATTTTTATATAATCAGGAAGCTGGTAGGATCATAGATAAAAGTTGTGGTTTATGAGTATGTGCACACACAACCGTACAAATGCCAGCTGCCAGATTGGTTGTACACATGCTCTTCCTTTTGTCCTGGATATTAATTCTTTACATCTGTGTTTGAAACTGAAGTCAAATTCCTTTTTTTTTTTTTTGCACATAATCTAGGTCAATAATTCTTATTTCTGAGTGCTGATAGTTTAAGTTATTATAATATTAATTTCTGGTCGAACACATGTTAAGGTTTAAAGGATTTAGAGTTGATCACACTAATTACTCTTAGTAATATCTTGGTCCTACCCCAAGAACAATCATGCATGAACCTGTTGCTGTAAAGCTAAGCTTTGATCTTCTCTCTTACTGTGTCCTTTGTTGAATTTTAGAAGCTTGTTGCGTTTTTGCTAGTAGAGATGCAAATTAATTGTACTTTTAAAGTTGCTTTTGACATTTGCTTGGCAAAGTAAGAGTTACCTTAATACAATTTTCATGTGACCTCATTTGCAAGAATTTAGTGATTTCGTAAGCAAGGTCGGATTTGAAACCTGCGACAGTGCAGTTTTCCATGACGGATGAAGAAATGATTGACTTTGTATAGAAATACATGATTAAAAGTTGTGAATTTGCTGAAATTACAGTTATATATTAAAGGTGGATCATTTATATAATTACTCATGGAAGAAACAAATCGAAATATTGCTGGATTGAGCATAAAAATAGATCGATGTGCCTTGGTGTGCAGTGCAAACAAAAGTTAGTTAGTTAGTTAGTTAGTTAGTTAGTTAGTTAGTTAGTTAGTTAGTTAGTTAGTTAGTTAGTTAGTTAGTTTAAACTTTATTGTCATATTGCATGCACAAGGTGAATACAAAACGAAATTTCGTTGCACACAGCTCAGGACAGTATTTTGAGCTTTCAAAAAATACAGTATAAAAATATGTATATAAATATAGAAAATATAGAGTGAAGGAATGACAGTAAAAGAGTTATAAGTTATAGAGTTAAAAGGCAGATATAATGTGGAGACCAGATTTTTAAGTGCAATACGGTTGGGAGTTCAGCAGTCTAATGGCAAGTGGAAAA
>CAEGAF010157727.1:0-32868 GCA_903067075.1 Micropoecilia bifurca
CACTATTACAAGTTTTATCATAGTTTAATAATCATCGTTATCTCACCTGAACCGTCTGAACCTCCTGCTTTCCTCCCGCTGCAGGGCTGAGATCAGCTCCTTCTCACCATAAAGCAGCTTTTCCTCCCACTGTCACATTTTCTTGAAGTCTCAGAAAAATCGCAATCAGGCTATAAAAAAATAGCTCAGCTCTCTTCTTTTGTATCAGAAAAACAACTCGCGTTAGGTCGCATGTAATGAAGCACAGCGCAGAGCCTGGAGGCGGGGCGCTAACCCCGCCCACCCCCCCTCTCCCCGCCACCAGGAGGCGGTACCAGCTACAGAGCCCAGAAGAGCCGGTGGAAACGCAGTCACTCTGAAACAGAGCCGAGCCGAGCCGAGCCGGCCGGGTCGGTGGAAAAGAGCCATTTGACAGTGGGAAAATAATCATTCAACTCCCTGCTGATTTGTAAGTTTGCTCACTCTCAAGAAATAACCTCTCTCATTTTTGAGATGGTCAGAATGTAAGTCAAATTTTACATGGCTTCACCGTTTTTTTGAGTGAATTAAGCATTTAATACCCTACAGCTTAGTCTGAATTACTTGCATATTGGTCATGGGACGGCTACCAAAGCCCTCGTTCCACAAAATCATAATTTCTTCCATCTACGTCTCTCCACCATGACAGTCCAGATCAAAGTTGTATCAAAGCATGCGAGAGATGCATGCATTTTATGTACGTGGAATTTGGAAAAGCATGAAAACTTTGCGACCCTTGATTTGACTGTAAAAGATCTTGGATTGAAGGGGATCAAGACAAAGATGATGGATCAGCCTACAATTGCAAAGGAGGAGCGTGTTAACAATCTCAGCACAAGTGGAACCACAGTTACCAAGAATATTGGTAAGTTAGTCACTTTACATAATTTATTTAAGTGTGTCAGCACCGTACTGTGTGTTTTAGGTTCCCATTGTCTGTGATTTAGGAGAAAGTGATATGGTCAGATGAGACCTTTGGCATCAGCCCGACACATGTCTTTGGTGTAAAAAAAAAGAATGCAGAGTATGATCCAAAGAGCAACATCTCCCAGGAGTATTACGCTGTAAGGCTGTTTTTTTGCCAAGGTACATGATGACTTCACCACAGCAAGGGGCCATTGTTAAAATTTGAAGCAAAGCGTTCTCCCTTCAGGCAGGACACTGAAAGTGAGCTATGCATGGGGCCCCCTGCATTATAATGGCCTATTTGCCATCAGGCCAAAGGAGTGGCTTAAGAAGAATCACATTAGGGTCGTTTACTGTGATCTAAGCAGTCTCCAGTTAAGAAGGGAGTGCTTCAAGTTAACCAATTGGCAGCTAAGAAACCTACTGGGTTTCTGTAAAGATGGGTGGGTCATAATTCCTCGTCAGGTGTCTTTAAACCTGCTGACCATCCACAAGATATGTCGTATATTATTTACATAAAGGCATTAAGACATGTGCCTGCCATTGACCAATTACAGTGGTATGACCATTCCTCTGCCAGATAAACAAAACAAACTGTACATTGATGCAAGAGTGTAGAGTTGTAGCTAACAATTATTAAGTGGTTATTTTATGGACTATTCTGACAATTGTATAAGAATTATTGCCACATTCGGCAGACTTTTCATTTAACTACTTACGTTAATTTGATACAATAATAGAATGCAAATAAATAATTAAGATGCAATTAAATAATTAAATTCCTTATGTTAATTTGATACAATAATAAAATGCAAATAAATAATTAAAATGAAATTAAATAATTAAATTCCTCTGTTTAATAAAATAATCATTTTAAATTGAATGATATTGCATTCCTTTAGTGTACGCTTCATCATTTGAAGCAAAGGATGCATCACTAGCTAAAATAATACTTCAAACATCAACATGTGTAAAACTTTGAGCTTTCTGCTTGACTTTCTCAATATCATTTCAATGGAGGGATCATTTGTTTACTTTTTTCCCCATTATTCTAATACTTGGTGAGCAAAAGGTACTAAATAGGATTCCTTTTTTTTTCTTTTTTTAGAATTTGAACCAGGACCAATTGAATCCTGATGTAAAATACCTGCTGGGGCTTACGAATATGTCGTAGCGCTGGTGGTTTATATTTTTTTTGTTTGCCGTTAGGTGATTATTTCACTCACCAGCACTGGCTTAGTCTCCTCTCTGGCGCTGTTGCTTCTCAGATTTGTGGTTTTCAGAGGGTGTCGTGCCATGGTCTTCTGTATGCAGCGCTTGTCCTGCGGACTGCACCGGATATTGCTGTTGTTGGGATGTTCAGGGATGATCTCCTCCTGTCTGTCCATTGCTAAAGACATAGACATAGAGATATGGAGAGGATTTAGTTACAAATTATTGCAAATTCTGTTCCTCTGTTCAAATTTCATTGGTAAGAAATTCTGAAAACCATGTAGCATTTATTTTCTACATTTGTTGGCCTACCAATAAAATAGTCCCCAACCCTTGCACTTATTATAATTATTATTTTAATTAATAATTTAAATATAGTACATTAAAAGAAGTGGTTGTGAAGTTCAGAAATGTGATCAAGTTAAAAGGGTGTCAATATTTTTAGCAAGATGTGGTAGATCTCCTACAGCCGAACATGGAGAAATCCCTGCTAACAATATGCCTGGTTAACTGTATCGAAGGAGCCTCGGTAATTGGGCTCCCCCTCTTCAGCACCGACCTTGGTACCCTTCAGCTACTGGGTTATGACCAAGCTCGAAGGTATTTTAAAATGATGCCACCTCCTTTCTTCCATCCTCTCTGCATTGTGGTCAGCACACTTTCACCTTTGTATGCCTATAATTCTGCAGCTCTCTGGGCCTGAAGGCACCCAGCTGCTTCCTGAGGAAATGCCCTCCTTGCTCTTCGTCCTCAAGAACTCCCCAGCAACATCGCTTTGTTCCAAATGGAGGTTGATAGAGGGCATTTGCTCTGTCATAACAGGGCACCAGTCAGTGATTGTGACTGGAGGTATAGCAAGGTATCTTATAAGTTGCAATCCTTTGTTCTCAACCATTTTTTTTATTCCCTTCTGACTTTGAAGAACTTTGCAAGTGGTTTGCCCCTTTGGCCTATTTACAAATTGGCATTAGTATCAAAGTACTTTAAGTGTTGTACAACACTTTAAAGTTGTTGCTCTGATCACTAAACCAGATTTTAAATCAGGCTAAGGCCACTAACAGACGTCTTGTTGTTTGCAGTTGCCTAAAAGACAGTGAAGGAAAGATTCAAAAGTCAGGAGCTCAACAATGACCAGGTTTTTCGGAGCTTTGCAGCATTGCTTGTCCGAGATGGAAAGTGTCTCTCAGCTGTTTGTATTTTTAGTCTTGTTGGTGTTAAGCACATTTTTCAGCAAGAAGCAACAGCATTTCAGCTGCTTCCGTCACTTTGTCCCTTGCTCTTCTTTTTGTCCATACTTCTCCGATTCCACACTCTTTCACAGGGCAAGCCGAAGTGATTTAGAAGTGGGTCAGGGGTGGCATGTCCTGTTTGCTACCCTGCTGTTTTCCATGGAGGAAGTCACTACTTCTGTATGCGGTTTCACTTGGATCACCCCCTTTTGCCATGTTTGATATATTTCCAACATTTTATGGCCTAAGCTGACAGATTGAAGGGTGTTCAAGGTTGTGGCAGGTGAGCAGGAATTGTAAGAAACAAAGCCCTGAAAAAAACATTAATTTGTGTGGTTCCTTGTTAAAAAGAAATATGACAATACTACATTTTTAGTTATATTTCATTTAATATATCAACACAAAATAGTCCACAATTTTAAAGTGGTCTAATAAAGAAAAATCTCAAAATTGTGTGGTAGATTTACTGCTGGATTTTGGATCATTGTCCTGTTGGGTGATTTAGTTTGACAAATTTTATCAGATAGCCTCAAATCTGAATCAGGAATATTTTTGGTTTACTGATGATATCATGGTCAATTCAGTGACTGTAGGGTCTACAAAAACTCCAGGTCAGTTCACCCTTTTAATAATTCATGACCCCACTTGTGCACCCAGTTGTAGCTAATTTGACTCTTTTATTATATCACATTTCTCTTGATATTCTTTATATGTTCATTTATATTTGCATAATTTTGGTCCAAGCACCTAATAAAACATCCACGTAGTTGTTCCGAGCTTCAATTTGAGTCATGGGACTTGCAAAACATGAAATTGAGGAACTTCCTGCCGGAGACTTGTATATTAGATTCATACATAAATATTTTCTTCCAATAGAGTTGTATCGGAGGAACAGATTAGAGCTGCCTGATGAATCACATTGCAATCATCATTGTAGTTTAAATTTATGTCATTTCACAAAATGAAAGGGATGTATACTAATGTTATACCTATTGATAAATATTGGGTAGATTAGAACTTCTAAGCTTCTGAAGAGTGAAAGTTAGTCATAGCCAATAAAAACATTCCTAGTTTCATCAATAGCACCATGTTGTAGCGTTTCCTAAGACTGTTCAGCCCTAGAACAGACTGCAGAAAATTACTTTAACTAGTTGTAAAAGTAGGTACTAATTTAGGGCCCTAAATCTGTTTTATTATTTTCCAAATTCTGTTTTATCTTTTCCCAAATTCCACTTTTGTGTATTATTTCTGAATTCCATTTTTCCCCATTTTAACCATTAACTCAAAAAGGTAGGTATTTGTGGTATGAATTGGAAAGACTTAACAAATCAAGTGCTAATGTTAAACATTATTTACTGTTACTCTGTATCACCAATGAAACACATTGCTGTGTTTCTATAGAACATCGGTTTTACAAGCTGTTAAGTGTTTCCACCCCCTTCTTTTTTATTTTTTGAAGAATTCAAATATGTGCAAAACTAAGAATCTAACTTTTAACATAAAAGAAAATCTCTTAAAATTATTTAGAGTTAAACTGAAGATCAGCATGTTTATCACATAAAAAACCCTGCTACGTGTAAAAGCTTGGTGGCTGTTTCATAATGAGCAGGATCTTTGCACTTTTTTTTTCCATCTGTGACAGACATCTCCATTGAAGTAATGACAGGGAGCGTTTGGTGTTTCTTTATTCATTAATACTTTTTTTTCTCTCCAATAGTGAACAGATTTTTCAAAAAGGGAACTAACTACATTAGTAGTTAGTTCTACATAGTTTCATTTTCACAATGAATAAAAAAATATAAAACATCCTGGAAATGGTCGAGAATGTAGTTTTAAATACAGTAAGGCATACTTTGAAATTGTTTTGTCATATACAATCCTGTTGTACTTGAAAGCACAAAAGATGGGCGCTTGGTGAATAATTAACGACAGATGGACTCACTTGTCTTGACACAGTAACAGTGTGTGGTCAGATGTACTGCAGAAAGGACTCAAACAGTATTTGGGGCTTGTTGAATGCCACAGGCAGCTGGATTTATACTTCAGATGATTTATCTGCATGTTAATGTTTGTATTTGGCTTTACTCTTATAGATAAAACTGACATTACAAGCTATAAACTCAATTTTAAATGTCTATCTTGATATCTTTGTGTAAGATGTAGCAAATCTTAGTAAAAGTCATTAAAAAAAGATACTGAGAGTCCTGAACTCTGAGCTTAAGTTATCAGTTTAGTGCAATTTTTTCCATATGCCTAATTACGCCAGTGCACCATGTCAATGGCCAGTTCCAGCAGTGCTGAATAAAAACAGAAGATCTGTAATAGGCAAAACATGTTAGTCACTTTGATGAAAATCAGTTGGGACATTTATGATGGTGCATTTGCTACCCAGCCAGATAAACCATAAAAGCAGAGATGAAATGTCAAAGTATTGATTCAGACAACATGTTTAAGGTCTAAGATAATCAATCACTGCTGCAGTTACCTTGTCCTAACTGTTTACTTGTGATGAAGATACTCCCTTCATTGCAACTAAACTACTTCCTAAAATCGGGGGATCGGGTTTGTTTATAATAAACAGTCTGTAAATTGAAATTGGCACATAAACAGAAACAAATGTAATGAGTGTTTGTCAGGCATCTTTATGACACCAAGTAAAAGACTTTTATATGTCTTTGGCAGCAAGTTTAAGTCTTCCCTAGTCAAAACCATGAGGCTTTTCTGTTCAGTCAACACCAGCTTCTACCAGAGTATCAATGTCAGACCTTCAGCTTCCAGGCAAAATACTTCTTAAAAGTCTGTTAATCATCAGCTGATGTTTGATTCAGTTGTACACACACTATTCAAAACTATCAGCAAGGCTCGTGTGAAATGCTTGTGCCTACTCTCTACCAGAGGAATGATTTTAAACAAAGTTATGTCAATATTTGATCAAGAAGACAAGAAAATCAGTTTTAGCTACGTCTGATTCTGCTCCACTTCCAACTCGTGTCAAAACAGTACCTTATGTTAATTTGTGTGAATCCAAGCACAACAAACCCAGTATTATTATGAATGCAGACTTATTGTTTAGGAAGCTTGACATAAAACGAAGCAACAAATTTGTAGAAATTAAAATGCATGCCTTGCTTTGAATACAGATTTTGTACTCAAGAGATTGCGTATTGAACAAATGCCACTTTAGAAGAGTGTGTATAGAAACAAGCTGTTTTCAAACGTTCTATCACTCATTTCTAGCTGCTTATGAAAAGGAAATACTTTTATTGACTTTAAAAATTGTGTAAGACTTCAGCCTGAGGCCCCAAACATTTACAAGCCAGGGATAACACACTCACACAGGTATGGATCAGATTCAAAAATATGGTTTAAAGAGCTGGCCAGAACTTCTTCCAGATGGATCGTCAACAAAAAAAACATTGTCTTTAATTCTGTGAGAGACTTTGGGATCAAAGCATTGTCCGTGCCGTCCTCTGAGACTTTGGGTTTCTTCTGTTTTCAGGAAGGAATTTTATTTTTCTTCTCTATTGAAACCAAATCTGAATTCATGTCAGGTATCCAACAACATTAGAGGAATGAGCTGGGGTGTGATTGTGTGTCTTTCGCCTCAGGAAATCTACAGCAGCACTGAATTAGGCTAAACTACTTTGGAATGCACCCTTTGTTTCCACTTTCAAGTTGAATTCACTAACATAATGCATGGAAATAAACAATGCTGCCATTCCTATATTAAGAGGAGTCATTCCGTTTTTAAACCTGTTAAAAAAAATGCTTAGGAAGTGGGAATAAATGCTCCTTTACTATCAATAGATGATGTAGTGACCCACAATGATTAACTGTCCTCACAGTATAAACGTCATGGGCAGGACAAGTTGAAATGTTGGTGTGTCTCCATCATAACAGCTCCAGCTGTCCAAATGTACTGCACAGCCCAAAGAAAGCAAATAGACAACACTAAAGAACATCTGCCAAAAGAAATCTCAAATTTCAATGCCCTAAAAGGAATTCATAGTTCCATACTTTGATGCAAACTTAAAAGACTTTTAAAAAGAAATTGAAATACCAAGAAATATTACATTTAATCAAACAAAATGTATATGCAGCTTGATATTATTTTGTATAACATATAAGAAATCCCATTCTAAAGTTAAAACTTTAAATACTATTTTCAGTGTCAGACTGTCTGCTGTGCTATTTTTTTCACCTCATATAAAAACATAAGGGGTTTAAAAAAAAAGGCAAACTCTCCACAATGGTGAAGACCAAAGAGCCAGGGACATTGTGGACTGTGTTGTAGACCTGACCAAGGCGTGGATGGTTAGGTCTACAGTTTGGCATAGATATTGGTGAGAAAGCAACAACTGTTGGCCCTATTAGTAGAGAATGGAAGAAACTCAAGATAACAGTCAATCTTTCTTGGATTGGGGTTTCATGCAAGACCTCACTTCATAGTGCATTATCATGACTAAGGTCCAAACTACAGTCTCAAAGGTCACCATGGTAGCACTATGCTGTCATGACTTAAAATCCTATAGTGCAGGTGAGGTAGAAACATCATGTGTTAAGGATGCTTTTCGGGAAAAGGGACGGGATGGATATGTTATGAGGTTTTGGGCAGCAACATCCATTGGCCAAGTGAGCAATATGGATGACCATGAGGTCATCCATGTTTGACGATGACTGGGTCTTATAGAATGACAATGATCCAAAACACAGCAGGGCATCTAAAGAGTTGCTCTGTCAGAAACATTTTAGGTACCAGTAAGACATGTCAAGTATTAGCATTGGTCCCTAAACATTTATCTTTTCTACCAAGTACCCAAAATGTTTTCCATACAAAAGATTTAAAAGAGGTAGAGACTTTGTCAATGCTTGTGCAATAGTGTTATTGGCCAGCGCGATTCAGAGAAGCTGAAGACCTCTAGTTGGATTAGATATTTCCTGTGCCTTACCATTGTATTTGTTGTTAACCAATTCTTATAAACAAACAATATATGGAAATTTAGTTCAGATTTTCAACTAGTTTGAAACTGCCGATAAACCTCATCTACATTAGTGTGTGGCTTTTATAATGACCTGTGTGCTTCACAGCAAACTCAGTGTGGCCAAACAGAGTCCAGCGTTTACTGATAGCATTATTCATCAAATCCTGTTGGGGTCTAGAGTTGTAGGACTTTTCATAGTCTGACATCGGTATGAATCAGTTCGTAAACGATATCTGCGTTTGCCACAAGAGAGAAGTGCCCCAATACCCGACACCCTGGTTCTCTCGGCCGGAATGCAGGGATGTATGCCAACACATGCATGATGATTTATTCTGAGTGTTAAGACTGAGTGTTTCTAGGAAGAAACACTTAAGACGTCCTTGACTTTAACATGAGATTCAGTAGAGCGCCTGTTGTTGAGATGGTAAAAGTCATCATACTAAATCAATTTTCTTCTTAGGATTTGTGTTTTATGCTTTATGTTGTAGTTTGTCAGTATTGAAATCAAATGACAAAAAATTGTATTAAAAATCATTTTTTTCAAGCAGGGCTCTTACATCCACCCTTAACATCCTTTCAGCAAAGATGTGCCTCGCTGCATCCTAGCTCCTTTTATTATGAATCCGCTTGGTTTTTAAAAACCCTCTTCTATTTTTATCTTGCATGTTCACTGTTGCTAGGAGTGGGGCATGTATTCAGGAGATGCACCCCCTTGTTTAATAATGCATAAGTGCAGAGAATGCGCCACAAAGGAAATCTACTGCCTGTGAATGAAGTTGCCTTTCTCCACTTCCTCGTTTTCTGATTGTTTCTCCTCATATTCACTGAATCTCAGAAGCCTTGGTAGAACTGATTTACAGTTTAGTTTATGGGGAAACTGCACCTCTTTGTTATGACAGACTCTTTGGGGTATTGGTGGGAGGAGGGGGTGCAGTGGAGACTCAACACTCAGATTACCGAACACTCAAAACACAAAAGTTTCCAAAAGCTTTCATTCCCAGAACAAAAAAAACAAAACAGACATGACTCCTCATTGGTTCATTGCAACCTATATTCAGGGCAGCTTATTGGTCAGCGCATCATGAAAGGGCAGCAGTAACATTAGGGTGTGAACTGATTAAAAGCTGAGACAAATGCATTCAGCTGCTTGTTTTTTGTTGTCTTTTTAAAAAAAAAAAATTTAATCAAACTCCAAAAAATCAACGTCTTTCTTTTTTCTGACTTCATGTAGTCATGCTAACCTATGCCTGTCATGCACAGAGAGAGCAGAAGGCTCTAATTTCAGCTCTGGCAGCCAGGGTGCCGATGAGCTCATCCTCATCAAGGAGCTGGAGGCAGTGGGCGATGCGCTCGAAGGCTCGTCGGGGCACACAGGAGGCGGGGTGGATCGGGTCAGAGGGAGCAGATGCTGCAGTTAGGATGCACCCCCTGGGAGCTTTCTATTGGCTGAGCCTCATCTACTTCTCTGGTGTTCTCAGAGGCCAGTAATGATCTGGGAGCTTGAGTTCAGCAGGAGCAATTGCAGTATAAAAAAATGCAACAGCTCGCATATCTTCAAAAATATTATTATAATGATCGGATTTTCCTTTAAAAGCACCAATAGTACATGTCCTCTCCAAAAAAAGTTGAGCTTATAAAACGTCAATAATTCTTTCAACTGTATAAAACTAGATCCAGACTTTTTTTTTCCATTTTCAGAAGAATACTACAACAAAGAGAAGTCGGGGGAGAGAAAAATAGACCCCAAATACCAGAAGAGCTTGATAGAAACATCAGGAAAATAATTGTTTGAAATCTGCAGCAACAGCAGGAGGAAGGGGGATATCCATGGAAGAGCACCAAGTGAATTACTGATTGCAGAGAGCGCTAATAGCCCCATACTGGCCTCACTCCATTACAGACATTTCATAGAGCAGCTTTTATTACCTTCTCCCATTACAAAGGCACACACATGGACTTACATTTACACCACAGCTATGGTGTACATCCCTGCCTGTGCCTGACGGCTCCCTGCAGGATCTCTTTAATCCACTCTTCCATTGAAACAGGTACAGCATAACTTCTTACACACAACGTCTGCCCCAGCCAACACCAAGACGCTCGCATGTCTTAAGCCGGCCTCTTACACAGCGAGCAACCAGGAGACAGCAGAGGGACTGTGTGAGCTTGGCTGACAGGAAGCATGCTCTGCTTCACGGCTTAGCTGAGATTAGGGTAAACACGCAGGACCTTGTCACAACCACTCCCCAGGTCAGGTAAGGCCAAGTGAGCAAAGAAGCAGACATTTGACCTGGTCAACTGGGACAGAAGGATTGTAATTGGACATTTCCTGAAAATCTTTCCCGTCATGAGCCAGCCTGCCTGGCAGAGGCAGAAAGGATGCATACTCGAAATCTTTTTGCTCTTACCTGAGTTCTCCACTTCCCTCTCGTCTGTACAGATGCCCTGGCCGTGCATCAGGGAGTGCAGCGGCCTCTCCACACCCCGTGGTGGGTAGCATCGGAGGCCAGTGCCACATCGGGGTGAATACACACCACAGTGTGCCCCTTTAGGAAGAGCACAGGTGGGGCAGCAGCCACAGCCAGGTTCGCGCACTGTTTCTTCGCAACCATCGGGCAGACGGCAGCTGGCCAGCCTCTCTTCGGAGCACACTGGACAGCGGATGGCCTGGTCCGATAAACACATTGCCGCCAGTGACAGGGCACCCAATGTCCACAGGCCCAAGCAAGTTGAAGCCACGCCACGTCCTCGCACCATGACAGCTCAGACACCTGCACGTAGTCCTTTGCCCTTTGTCAAGGATCCTCTCAGGTTCACCCCTCCCTTCTCTTGCTTTTTGATGACTTTCCTCTCTAACAGCAGACTTTAGACAGAAGGTTTTAGAGGAACACTTTGTCCAGGAATCTTTTGATATGTCAGCCGGTTAGTGTTTCGACTGCAAGGACACAATGCCTCAGCTGTATTACCGCTCTGTTCCTCTGGTTCAATTTCACAGTGCAGAAACTGGAGCCTGCCTTTTATCAGCTAGAGAATGTTCTGGTGATTAAAAAAAATTTTTTTTGTTCGGATTGAAAGATATATAAGTGATTTCTTCAGGTGAATGTCATCCACCTTTTGAGGAAACGCCAAAAAATACCTAGTCAACAAGTGTCCAAATGCAAAGCTGGTCATCAAAAACAGAATCGCCACAGTTTCCACAGTTTCCTCCTCTGGTCAGTGTGCAACACGAAGGACCGTCTTCTGAAAATGTCTCAATGCGAGCAGCTCTCTTTGGACTTTATACTGGTCCGTGGACACGCCTCTCTCTCCAGACGCAGCAGAGAAAAGCCAGGCTGAAGCTCTCTCCTCTGTCTCCCTCTGTCTCTCCAAAGCTTTCTCACACTCTCAGACCTGCAAACTTGTGCACACTCCCCTTTTCTTGTCCTCTCTCAGTCCTGATTGCACAGAGGAACGCAGCTGAATTGCCTTCTCACTTGTTCTCACTCACTCCCCACTCAGATTTGGTGTATTTTACATGACAGCCTCTTGTATTGATTTGCAGTCTGCAAAATGATACATTTGGTTCTGAAAAGAAGCAGGAACCCACCAGGTGCTCACCTCTTTAATCAACCCCAAACATAGAAAATCCATGTACATATCTCCTGGGCTAATTATTGTTCAGCTAACATAACAACCACTGCTCCCTCAACAAGGTCTCGGTGTGTTTTTATGGACTCCCCCCCCCGCCCCCCCCTCCACTCCCTGCTTCATTATGTCAGTTCCCAGATCTCCTTTTCTCTCCTTTGCTGCTCACTGAGGTGGGCAGCTATAAAAGGCAAAGGGACACTCCAAACACCACTCTTCCTGATCCTGCCCTGCCCCCACCAGCCCTAAAAAAAGGCCCCCACCCTTCAAGATTCTGTTTAAATAACACTACACAGCAGGGACAGTTTATCATGTATGTTTCTGATCATGAAAGACTGTACTTTGTTCTTGTTTGCCAGTGTGAACAGATATGCCCTCCACCCAGCTTTTAATGGCTTTTATTGGTCGACATCTCACTTTTTTTTCTTTCCTGTGTTTCTTTGCTTTCATTTTGCCATGGAAACCCAGCATGCATTGTAATGCTTTTGTGAGCGTGCGTTCTTTCTGCTTTTTTTTTCTCCAAGCTCGTGGCTGGTTGCCATAGGCAGGCCATGGGCAGCAGCCAAACGTTCACAAGGCACCACTCAGGTGGGAATGGCGGCATGGCTTGTTACTGAAACCTCCTTGAGGGTTGCTTTATCCACGGCAGTGATTGCATGTTTGTTTACACAGGTCATTCTACACCGTGGCCAATCTTGTTGAGTTGCACATTAACGAGAAAACATCTGTTGGCTTTTTAGAAAGCTCCTTTATTAGGATGACTTAACTTGTAAAACAGCAAACTAACCCAATAGGTAGTTGGCAAGCCCCCATTACATTTGGCATTTATGAGGGGTGGGGGTAGCAGACAAAGGATGGGCTTCTTAAAGGTTAACAGTGGCTTGGCAGATGAAGGTCAGATAAAGTGCCTTGTTAAATTATGTGTGCTCCTTGAACTCTTTAACATGTTACAACCACAAATGTCTGTATTTTGAGCTCTTGTGTGAAGTGTAGTAGTGGATAATTGTGAAATGGAGCTAAAATGAAAAATCTGGTGTGCTGAAAAGTGTAGTTTGTTTATCTACTCAGTCCCCTTTCCTCTGTTTCCCCTAAATAAAATCCATTGCACCCAGTTGCTTTCAGAAGTCCTAAAATTGGAGCCCACATGTGTGTATGTAATCCACAGCTGTTCTGTGAGGGACTCTGGTCTTTGTATGAAGAATGAAAAACATCATGAAGACCAAGGATTACAGCAGACAGCTGAGGGAAAAATTTTGTGGGGAAGTTTAAAGTAGGGTTAGGTTACAGAACAATATTCCACGCTGAACATCTCACAGAGCAATGTTGAAACCATCATCCTGAAATGGAAAGAGTATGGTAAAACTTCAAACCTATCAACACAGTTGTCCACCTAACGTAGGCAGGCCAAGCCAAACATTGATCATAGATGCGCATAGTGGTAACTCTGGAGGAGCTGATTTGTTGACTCCATAAATATGGCCTCTGTAGAGGAGTAGGGAAAATGCCATTGTTGGAAGAAAGCCATAAGGGGTCTTTACCTGATGAAGAATGTGTTTTTTTTAGATGACACCAATCCTTGTATTAATGCACGCAAAACACTAAGTGTGAAAATTTACCACCCTATACCACTCTGAACAAACCATTACACAAAACGGGGTGATAAACAGAATGTTTTGTCTCAAAGTACTCAATTTAATGTTTCTGTCACAAATGTGGAAGTAAACGTTTCTCAGTCTCTGATTCAACCCTAAGTAGTCAGAGTCTGGCTTTTTGACTCGTTTCTGAGAACAGTCTGGATTTCTTTTTTTTATAGACTGGAGAAAATCAAAAAATACTTGGAAAAACTGATTCTTCTAAGCGCATCAGCTGTCAATGATGGAATGCAGTTTTAAAGGAAAATACACTCAGACTCCTTTATAGAGAGAGCTTTTGTGAATCTTGCACGTTATTATAACATCTCAGGCTTCTCTTGTCAGATATGGTTCTTTGCTCGCGTGGTAACCAAAAATTAATCCTATCAGCTCTCTTGTAATGTGCTGCAGGCCTCACATAATGAGTGTTTTCCCCACACAAAACAGAATTATAATAGGCCAAAAAAATAAATCTAGGAATAAAATTAGAATTTCTTCACTTAATTTTATAATTTTCAGATGGTATACTTTGATACAGGTTGTTTTAATAAGGTTTTTTGGACCATGTGAAGCAGATGTTTGTGACGAGATCAAAGTATTTTGCGGGGCGGTTTCTTTTGCATTTTATGGCTCCATTTTTTTTTTTTTTTGCTGAGAGTTGGAAAAATTACAAGAACAGAAGGAGGGTGAGGGGATAGAGACAATAAAATGTGACATAGGACCAGATGTGAGGGGTGCACAGCAGGTTATGGTCGGCACGTTAAAGTTCAAAATGCCAAATGGGAATTTATCGGACACATCCTTGGCATTTGCTTTAATGGGGGAACAGTTTTAAAACCAAACTCAAGGATCATTGTGTGTGTGTGTATATATATGTGTGTATATATATATATATATATATATATATATATATATATAAAATTTTAATAGTTCTTAACACAAGCACACTGACAATTAATGTTTGGTGGCGAATCAACAATTTGGTTAGCTATTACAAATGTGCCATTGCACACAAAACAGAATCAAAGGTATTGCCTTAAAAGAGCAGAGATATAATGGAGCAAGGGGAGACTAGAAGGTACGAAAAAATGCTACCCATCACAAAGAAGATTCTTTTGGCTTCAGTTCCACTGTAGTTAGAACTAAATGTTCACTGTAAGGTTATTTTCTTACTATGTTTCTTTGTGCCTTATTTTTTCTTGTAGCATAGCAGAACATACATTTTTTACGTCCCACGTGTGGGATATAAAGGGGATAAATTGAACTTCAGTGTAGGGGGGATTAAAACAAAAAAGATAAATTGCAGGTTTCATTCCAGGTCCTCCAGAAGTGCTGGCACCATTATTATAGATCACTGTTAAAGATCTATCCAACATTATTGTGTCCTGTCAAAATAGCTCACGCCTGCTGTTTAAATTGATTGACTCGGTTCTGAACGCCCCACAACCGGTCTGTCTGGAAGCGCGTTCTGAAACGTGATGACTTTATTGTATAAAAGCTAGTTGCTGCAAGAGCCCTCATCTCAGCATCTGCTTGTGATCCTTCTTGTTTGATCCGCTGTCCATCTGTGTTTGATAAATTTGAACCAGTGAATCTGACCTTTTTTTTTTAAGGATAGAGTTGAACATATAGCCATTGGGTTCTCCTTGCGATCCTGCGCCACTTCACTTCTTTAAGGAGGCTTCCCCTAGCGTAGAGCAGATCATCCTCGCTACTCTAAACAGCAATTTGCTGTCAGGCATTGTCCCTGCACCTTTTACGATGTGGTGCAGCCTCTATTTTAGAAACCTGGCTGTGGCCAGATTGTTTTAGCAAATTTTAGGCTTTAGGCCTATCTAGATCCAAGCTGCCTTTCATTTCGAAATTTTTATAGTCTTCCTTTCTCAGCCCTTTTAAGATGAAAACAATATAATGGAGGTTTTCCGGTCAGGTTTCAACACAGTAAACTGCCTACTCCACTATCCAGAATAAGTAGGTTAACACAACTTTTTATTTATTTTTTATGTATGTATTGTAGGCTTATTAAAAATGTGCCACAGGAGCCTGAGTATGACTGTGTGATATGGCTGAAAAACCTACAACATGATAAGCATTTAATATCAGTTAATAGCAAAAAATACAGATTTGTTCACCACTATGAAGTAGAAGTAAATTGCTGTGAAAAGTAGTTCTCTGGTTTGGCCACAAGATGGAGTTAAAGCTCCTTAAATCGAAACAAGTTAGTGATGGTGAGGACTGAAAGAAATTATGTCAAAAGCATAATCCACTCTTTGTTTCCTTTTATTAGGATGTGGTGCAGCGGAGTCTTCATATCCAGGCCCAGCGGAAACGGCTGATAGGCTGAGTTTCACCCCGTCTGCTCTGGGCCTTCTGAGCTGCTCGCGCCGTTCTACTGGATGGGAAGTCTTTGTTGCTCCACCTTGTTCACAATGAGTTCCTGTTCCTTTAAGGGATCTCTCCAGCGTTCACCATAGTCACGCTGCTCAGGATCCATATTCAGAGAAAGTCCAGCGGTGGAGTGGGGAGAGCAGCTTTCCTCTCCTCTGGGTGCTGAGCAAGTGGAAGGTAAGAGAGCCTCAGCAATATCCAAACCTTAGAGATGATAAGGTAGTGAATGTAGTGATGAATTGTTCTAAAAAGAAAAAAAAAGTGGGTCCTAGCAGTAACTGCAACATGTGGACACACACTTCTCAATTTCATTTTGAACTTGTGACTGTAACTTTTTGTATTTTTTGTTGTTGTTGTTTTTCTTTACTATCGTGTCTCTTAGAGGCTTTCAAACTCGAATTAACTTTCTCAACTCCTCTGTGACCCGTGGAGGTGTTTCTGTAGCATCTTTAATTAGAAATGCGCAGTAGGATGGATGTTCGTTTTCAAACTATGGCCACAAGTGTAGGAGGTTTCGGCTGCTGGAGTGGAAAGCTCTTTTACATTCACTCCTGTGTACAAACCCAGCAGGAAATACGTGTGCAGAGAGAATATCTTGTCTTTCTCATAAGGCTAAATGTAGAGACAGGGTCGAGCAATCAACCGTGGGCTTTCACCCACTTTTATTTTTGTAAGCTTCTTTTTTATGCTGTCCAACCAACAGGAACAGTCAGAGACAAGTGTTGCTTCTATTTCTTCACAGGCTTCTTTGAAATAGTCAAAATATCTTTTAGTAGGGCTGTGACAGGTTATATTAAGCCTATATTAAAGCGGCAGGATGAATGTGGGAAACACTTTTGTCCTTTCACATTGTCACCGCTCTGTGAACTCCTCCTCACAAACCTGGTTCTAAAATTGCCTGGCGCAGGAACCCAACTGGACCTGTGAAGTAAGACTTTCAAACTACCAGCATCTCGCCATGAACACGGACAACCATCCTGAAGTCGCATCCCCAGAGGAGGACGAGATGGGTGAGTATCTCATTCCTGTTCTTGAATTTGAAAACATACGTGATCAGTCTGAGCTCGTCCCTCCGCAGAAACCGCCGTCTGGCCTGAAGCACTGTTTCGAAAAGATCGAGACGTATTTGTGGAATTTGTGCAAGCTGCAAACATGATAAATGACTTTGTGTCTCTGCAGAGCATGCGAGGAAGATTATCTATGCGTTAATTGCTAAAAGGGAATATTTGAACATTCATTTCTTGGTGTAAAAAGACTCTTTGACGGTTTTATTTTGAATTGACGCGAAACTGATTACGAGAATTGATTTGTGCGCCTGTTCAGACGCTTGCAGCGAGGCTGCCGAGGTCAACGGGCAGGAGGAGGGAGAGCAGAAGGAAGACGCCTCTGTCACTGTGAATGGAATGCACTCGGATGCTGTCATGGATGCACGTAGGTGCACACACTCACACATATGCACAATTTACTTCTCAACGAATGAATTTGCAGTTCATCTTACATTTTAATCATCTTGCTAAAGAAAAAGTACAACTGCAAGTACCAGAGAGCTAATGAAAATATAGTATTTTTTTTTTTGTGGAAATTAAGCATTTGTTGTTATAATTAGTAGTTTGTTTACCTTTATTTATTTAGTTAGGAGACTGAAAATCTCTTTTCCAAGATTATCATGGTCAAGATGGGCTGTAACACTGTTCTATCCCATAGAGAAATTGCTATGCATATATTTTTAAAAGGTTTGATTGGCTCTTGTGGCCTTTATTTGATATTGAATTGACAGGAAGGTGGGTAATGAGAGGGGGGGGAGGACACGCAGCGGGGGTCACCAGGCCGGGAATCGAACCCGCGACAGCGGCGTTGAGAACCAATGCCCCCCACACGTAGGCTGTGCTTAACCCCTTAACCACCACAGCTCCCCCTGCTTTAGATAATTTTGAATGCCAAATAAGCAAAACCTGAGAATTTTAAGACATGCAGGAATAGACAGTTAAACTGCGGTAATTTCTAATATTTACTATCAGACATATCATCCTTTTGCAGCTTCAAGTAGAATGAGATTATTATAGAACTACAGAGTTTGGAGAAAAATATTGAAATCAATCATTAAATGGACAAGTGACTGCTACTTATTAGATAAGTGATTAATGCTTTATTTGTTTAGATATAGTAAAAAAAAATAAGGAAGTTTGGAAGAGAAACTGTAATGCAGCCCTACTCTCCATTTTCTGTCAGTATCCACTGTTTTGTTTTAAGATTTCATTAATTCCCATGAAGTATAGAAACTAATTCCCTTCATTTTCATTAATCAATTTTTAGTGGGACGTTGAACTGTACACCGTCTCCACTGCATGTTAATTCATTGGAACTGCTGAATTTGCCAGGGGTCCCAGACTCTGTCAGTTAACAGCAAGTAGCCAATCGTAACAGTTTGTTCCAACTCCAAACGTTTCTTAGCTTGAGTCCTCAGTGTTGAGAAGAGAACATTGTGTGCAGGCGGCGCTCCCTTCTTATTTCTGGTTGGCTGCCATCTAGCCGACCGGGTGCACTTCCTAAAGCCCCGCTCTGCGTTCTGCTGCACGGCCCTGCGGTTCACTGCTCTGAGACCCTGGACTCTATATTGGGTGTCACAGATCTCTGTGCTTGCAAAGTTTCCATAGCACCTCTGAGCGCTCTCCACAATACAAGACGCTGCTCTTTAGCTCATCATCAGCCACCGCCAAGACCACAGTGTGGTTTCTGGATGGAACTGAGTAGCTCTCAGGGCTGGTTCACGCTTAGCAAGAGGCTAGGTGAGAGGTCCTGCAAGACGAACCTCAGGACTCTGCATGTCAGCAGCTGCGGTGCTGATAGCTGTGCATTCAGCAAGCAGATTCCTCTAAGCTGTCATGGTGAAGCACACAGTGCCTGTCAAAAGTATTCCTCAAAAGGTTCTCCACATTTTGTCAGAGGCGGATATAATAAGAAGAGCATTCCTTCACTATATTTTACAATGTACAATGTACAATGCAATCATGCAACAAATTCCTGAAGAGTAAAACACTTTTGAAAAGGCTGCTCAAGTGCTGATTAACTAGTCGGATCATTTGATGTCATCAGACGGACAAAAATAAGCTTATGTGGCAAATTCTGGTGTTTTTAAAGTCTAAAATGAAAAAAAAATGTTGTAAGAAAATAACAAATCCAGTCAGAAGAAACTGTTTTCCAAATCCAATTTGTTGAATATCGAAGTTCTAAAACTAATGCTGAAGCTTTATAACTGTGTTGGAACAATGTAAATAACTTCAAGTGAGCATTTTCAAGCCTGTTTTTCATTAATTGACATTTTTTGCAGTGGGTAGAGTGGCCAGAAGACTTACTCAAGTAAAAGTATTGATACTTTATAACAATACATCTCAAGTAAAAAGTAAATTGACCTCTAAAGGTTGTTGTGTTTTTTTTTTCACAAAAGCTACTCGAATTTAGCGGAGTAATGTAAGTAGTTCTCTGCATTTTGTCATTTTACAAACACAGACCTCATTGTATTTCATTGGGTTTTGTCTTTGTATTCAACCATATTTATTCTGATACTCCTAAATATGAGAATAAATAATAAATAAATGCTGCCAACATTGTGCCTTCATAGCTGTCCACCGAATTGGCCAGCTGGGTAAGGAGAGCACAGAATGATCTAGAGCCGTACGGTAACTCTGGAGGAGCTGCAGCACTCAACAGCTCAAGTGAAGATTTTGGCCTACATGCAAAACGATTTTGAGCTAAATGGTGGAAAAGTAAAACTACACATCACATATGAATCATGGTTTTCGCAGCATCGTGCATTGACGATGGCTTTACGAAGCATTATCAGAGAATCCGGTCAGAGTTGATGGGACAATGGATGGAGCTAAATACAAGGCAGTCGTAGAAGAGAACCTGTTAGAGGATGCAGAAAACCTGAGACTTGAGTTTCGCCTCTCAGCGGGGCAATGGCGAGAAGCGTACAGCGAGAGCTAAAGTAGAGTGGACTAGGTCAAAGCTTGTTTGTGTGTTGGAATGGCCCAGTCAAAGTCCAAAGCTTGATCCTACTTGAAACCAGAGGCAAACTCGATATGTCTTGCTTAGAGATGCTCACCTGACTGAGCTTGAGCTATTTTACAAAGAGTAAGTAACAAAATCAGTCACCAGATGTGCAGCGCTGCTAGAGCATACCCCACAAGACATGAAACTTTGAGGTGGTTCTACACGCTGTCGACGGAGGAGGGCTGAATTCAAAATGCATGCAGCACTTTTCAAGTTTTTGGGTTGCAGAAAAACATGCGTTTCCTTCCACTTCACAGTCATGAACTACTTTGTGCAAAACTATTACAAAACATCCCAATGACATTACATGCATTGGCGTTTTTAGTTCCGACATGAGAAAATGTGAAAAAGTGAAGGGAACTCTTTTGTAGGACACTGTGTGTTGACATCCTGTGGCTATAAACAGGGTCCATAAAGAAAAAAAAGGAGAAAAAGCAGGTCATATTATTACTGGTTGAGTGTGTGTGACAGTGCTGATGAACACACAGACTCCTTTAAAGCAAAGGGAACTGGTTTTGTCTGTTTGCTGTGCTTTTCTCCTGTCCTGGTTCTACTTTCTGCGTATTCATAGGAAATGCTCTCCTCTTATCTCAGGCACACATCTACTGAATCTCTTTGAGACACTAAACGTCGGCCCAAATTAAGCTCCCCACACTTTGGAGATGTGTCTGTGCTAATATCAAACTTTAAATATAAAAGTAGAAGTGAAGACGTGACTGTTTCGCATTCTGGCTCCTCTAGCTTTCTTAGCTCCTTATTTGGAAGTGGGAAATGTTTTGCACGTTCGTTGTTCTCATATGGTTCGGTTCAAGTCTCCGCACGTGCGATTAGAAAGGTCTCTAAATGTTTGCCTTGCTTCTTTGTTACTCCCATATTCTGTCTAGGCGTGATAAAAACCGAAGCCGAGGAGACGGACGATGCTGAGCACGCAGTGATTGTTCCCAAAGAGGAAGCGGAGGGAGACAGCGAGGACGGGATGGAGGAAGGCATTGACGAGGACAGGACAGAGGAGGACAACGACGAGCAGAGGGACGAGGACGGCATGAACGAGCCGCAGGACCTGTCACTGGTCGACTACTCGCGCTACGACGCGGCGTCCCTGCCAGACGGCCAAACGACAGGTGCGTTGGACGAGGCTGCAGACGGGGGCTACGCGCCCGGATCCACGGCGCCTCGCATTCCGACACAGGGGAAACTGAGCTGCGACATCTGCGGTCTCTCCTGCATCAGCATTAATGTGCTGCTAGTGCACAAGCGCAGCCACACTGGTAAGCACCAAAAACAACAATAACAACAACAACAAAAAAATCCCCATATAAGAGCAGTTGACCTGAAACAGACAAACAGCTGCACGATCATCTATCTGATACCAACAGACTCGTCTCTTATTGATGGGGTCAGTGCGTTTGTTCTGCGTGCCGTTGGCACGTCAATGCCACCTAATCGGCAGGCGGGATCTGGTTGTGAAATATCTTCCATTGTAGTTCACTGACGAGCACTGAACCAGCTAACTGTTTGATTTGATGGCACTGGCAGATAAGTATTCAGATGAGCATGCAAAGAGCGTAGATGCAGGATGGAAAACAGTCAAAATTTTGGACTTGAAGCAAAACTTGACGTCTTTTCCTCACGTTTGACCGGGAGCGAGTCACAAACATCATAAAAACACCGGCGTCCCGCGGTTGCCCTGATGGTATAGCACCTATTTGCTGATGGTTAACACTTATTTTTAGACCTCCATTACTAGTTGTTGTTTTCTTGTTTCCTTTTACAGGTTTTGTAAACTAAACCAGACTTCAGGGAAAGTCTTAATGATGACAGTATCCCAGGGTCCCACACACATTTAAGATGTTGCAAAATAATTTCTTTTTAAGATATTTTTGCAAAACGCTGAATTTTATGGATTTCAAATATAAGTTCATACCAATTCCAGATAAGCAGGAAATGAACTGGAAAATGGCCCCATATTGGATGCAACAGGTCGCCAGTGGGTTCCATATAAATTGCCCCTGTAACTATGATTTCAGGTAAACTCTGGCTAGAAAGTGGGACCATATGGGCTCCAAATGAGTCGCCATGTGAACCGAATTTTTTAACATTAATTTGAGACCCCACAAAGGTATATGCATGGCTATAGGTTTACTGATAATTGCTGTCCCGTATGAGAAGCCCATTGTGACCCCTGGGCTAAGTAATGCTAAAAATGGGTAATTATTGTTTTGTTTATAATTGTGTGGGGAAAAGGGGGGGGAGGCGGAAGATGTGATGAGAACTGTAATTTATGGGGACAACGATAAACTCTTGACGTTTGGAGCCCCGGAAACTGACTTTGATGTTTGAGAGCATCATTTGAAATTCCAGCTAAATGCAGCTTTTCTATGCTGTTTAGCAGTAACAGCCTCAATGATGGCATAAGTGATGAGCAATATTTTTTTATGGGGCTCCAAATGTGTTCAATAACGCTACTAAAAAAGACCAGAAACACTTGGTCTTGTGACTTTTATTCGCAGTATTCATACAGGAAATTGGCAGCGAGAGAAAGGGGAACACAAGCAGCTCAAGTCAGTAATGGAGCCCCATACTGCTGGGTTGAGGAGTAATAGCCTGTGGATACGGGGGACCTGCTCTACTGTTCTGCAACGCACCACTCGGAAACATTTAATTTTAGGGTGGAAGACATTTATTTGCTTTTGTGAAGCAGCCTCTTAACGTTATTAACAACTTGATGAGCAGAATAACAGCATTAAATATTCTATGTTTTGCTTTAAAAAGAAAAAAGAATCCAGTGAGAGCATTTTAGATTTTCAAATGAAGCCGGAGCAACGACGCGTCCAGATTCCCAAAATAGTGGAACGGCTTTGAGTTTCTTCGTCTGTGAAACATGCATGTAATAAGAGCTGACTACGCATGTGGTGGAGTTTTCATTGTAAACAAATCTCGTAGCAATTTCTAGTACACCACAAAACCTGAAAATTCGGTGTGGAAATTTGAAATAGAAAATGTGTGGGAACCTTCATCATCAAGTTTTGTCACTTATTACCCATCACTACTACAGAACCAAACCTCCAAACGCCTCAGCTGGGTTACCGGTACAGTTGAGTTCAAATGATTCATACTTCTAGTGGATTTACTTTTTTTTTTTCATTCAACCAAAAGGTTTCTGTCTGATTGTAAATGACAGACATTTGACATCAAAAAAATAAAAAGACAATCTAAAAGGGACATTCTTTTCTCCATTTCATTTACATTTTTACAAAAAAAAAAGAAATGGGGTGATTAAAATTATGCACAA
Source organism: Micropoecilia bifurca (assembly GCA_903067075.1). Taxonomy (NCBI): domain Eukaryota; kingdom Metazoa; phylum Chordata; class Actinopteri; order Cyprinodontiformes; family Poeciliidae; genus Micropoecilia; species Micropoecilia bifurca. The sequence continues at coordinate 23,336 of CAEGAF010157727.1, forward strand.
ATTTCTCAATTGTCAGTGGAAAAATTTTTATTGGTATTAAGCCCTTCTTAAAGTAGCTGACCGGGTTTTTGCATGCGTCTGTTGGTATTTTGACTATTTTTTTTTTTGTAATAAGGCTATTTGATTAGAGGTTTTTAATCAAATAGCCTGCTTACCGTTACCCTAATCTTTAGCTAGCTTCACAGATTATCAGATTCAAGTCATGACTCTGATTTGGTTACTGCAAAGCATTAATCCTGCCTCCAGTCTGAAGAAACACGCTGTTCAACATGCTGCCCAACTACTGCTTTGTTTCTGGGGCATTGCAGTGAATGCATTGCAGTATCACTTATAGAACATGCTGTATTGTAACATGTTGGATTTTTTTTTTCTGAACTGATAGAGACAGTTCTAGAAATGATGGGGGAACTTTTCTAAAAATGACAAATATAAAGAAAAGGTTGTAAAACCTTGTAGACGATGCACACCTTTCAAAGAGTAAATTCTAGTTGAGATGCTACCAGACGGCCAAACCGGCTTTAGGCAGCTGGACTCGTGGGGGAACATGTGACGCGTTACACCGCATTCAGCCGACGCTGTTTTCACCATCTTGCGCACAACTTGCTTAGTGGTCTGAGTCGTGAGAACGTCTTCTCTCGACAATCAGTGGATGTTGCTTTGTTCCCCTTTCAAAAGATGGTGAATGATTCTGTGTTTTGCAATTCACTGTAATAATGGGAAACTACATAGTAATTGCAAAAAACAGAAATGAATTATATATATATGTGTGTATATATATATGTGTGTATATATATATCAATGCCGTGACCAACAAGCCAATAGAAGCAGCAAATATGCAGGAAGTTAAACTGTGTGGGTTTCTTTTTTTTTCCTCTCCTCTGAGTGTTTTTTTGTTGTTTTTTTTTTGTTTCTCAGGTGAGAGGCCATTTCACTGCACTCAGTGTGGGGCCTCCTTCACCCAGAAGGGAAACCTGCTTCGCCACATCAAACTGCACTCCGGAGAGAAGCCTTTCAAATGCCCGATGTGCAGCTACGCCTGCCGACGACGCGACGCTCTCAGCGGGCACCTGCGCACCCATTCTGGTAGCAGCCAGCCACATGCATGCGTTCTTAATCCCTCAGCACGCACACACGGCGTCAAAGCCGCCCATATATATCGTATGCACCTGCCAACAGTGCCATGTCAGTTACTCCTTTGAGTCTAGGTTCTCTCTCCCTTTTGAATCTCGGCTCGCGAGGGTTTGCGGGAGGCTTCTTGGCTCTTCCAGTAACAGCCCCGCCGTGCGTTCTTGCAAACAACACACTCTTTTACTCAATATATCTTTTACTCAATCGCCTCTGGAAACTTACTCATTCACTTTCGGGTCACGTGTTTTGTTTTGTTTTGTTTTTCTCTTTACCTGCTGTCAAAAAAAAAGGCAGAAAGAGACACCTCATCAGTTTTGAGCGAAACTGCACACTTTGTGAAATCATACGTGCTGTGCCAGTTTTCATGCCGTCAATGTTTTTTGGTGATTAACTGAAACTCTTGCTCGCAGTAGAGAAGCCCTTCAAGTGCAACCACTGCAGTCGCAGCTACAAGCAGCGGAGCTCCCTCGACGAGCACAGAGAGAGGTGCCATGTGTACATTCAGAGCAAAGGTCCCGCCGAGAGAGGTGAGCAGCCGTCACACTCTCTGAAAACATCTCCGAAACTTCACACATGCAGCTGCTGCAGCCATCCAGTCCACAAAAGCACGTCGTTACCTTTTTTTTTTCTCCTTTTTGTGTTAGTTTGTGAGCGTACACAGCAGGCGTGCAGTTAAAAAGCCAGCAGATCCTGTTTTTATGGCCTCATTAAATTAATGAACTTATAGCTGGTGCCCCATGATTACAGACTAAATAGGTTATGGCTGCTGTGGTGTGATGGCTCAGTGCAGCGGAGACCGCTTCTCGTGTCTGTATCAGCAAAGGGGAAGCCAAATAGGGCAAACGTTTGAGCCCGGGCCGGCCCGGCGCAGGCACGCTCGCGTAAGACGTGGGCCCCCGCTGCCGACTGCGCCTTATTGTACCGGCAGGACAGTTGCACGATTGCAACACACAAGAAGGCGCACTGTTTCTGTGGTCACCGAATGTCGTAAGTTTTGCTTGATAGTGCTGTAGTGGTGAGGAAGTACATCCTCATCCTGTGGTCTCTCCTCCTTCACTGATGAGGTAAAGAGAAAAAAAAGAAAAAGCAACCAGGAAGTGAGGTCAGAGGAGCGTCTAATGTCAAATTAATGAGTTGTTCCTCCTTGTTGGTTTATTTATTTATTTTCGCTTCATTTTATGAAGAGCAGTGGCTCGGCAACAGGTCTTCGTTTCCTTGTCGTTGCTGTCTTTCTTACTCCTTTTTTTGTTTTCCGTCTTTGTCTTTTTGTGGTCAAGCAGAGGACAGCCACTCAGCCAGGTCTCAGATGGGCTCAGAGCGCGCGCTGCTTCTCGACAGGCTTGCCAGCAACGTTGCCAAGCGGAAAAGTTCAATGCCACAGAAGTTCACTGGTAAGAGCAAGCACAGCGGCGTACCTCAAACTGCAAAAACGGCGTACTTTTGTACAGCAACTTTATTTAACATGCTGCGTTCTTACGTTTGTGTTTTTAAATGAAATTACGCCAGTTTTCAATCTTGCTTTTGCCGCAATTGCTGCTGTTGTTTTTGACATGTTAACAGTGCCTTGCAAAAAGTCTCGACACCCCCTGAACTTTTCTGCTTGTTTTGGTAAAACTACACACTTCAGTGTGTTTATTTGGAGTTTGATGTGACAGACCAAGAAAAATTAGAACACGATTGTATGTTTGCTTTGATCTCAGTCACTCCGTTGTAGCTCTTTGTTTATTTCCATAACAATTTTCCAAGAATTGCCCTGTATTTAACTCCATGCATCTTCTTCTATCTAAAGAAAAGCACTCCCAGTGTCTGATGCTGCCACCAACATCTTTTGTATGTAGGTCAAAAATGTAGTTTTGGTGATATCCTCTTCTCCTACCTGAGACTCTTGGCCGCTTCTCTAAAAAAAACAAAATTTTCTCCTTGCCCAGACTATCGACTTTAAGTGACCCCCTCTGTCTTTTCAGAAAATAATCGAGCTGTACTCATTTTAATATACGTTTCATATAATAAATTGGCATGTTATGTCTTAATGTGTCCCGGTTCCAAGCCTTATCCCAGAGCTCTGTGCTGTGCTCCCTGATCTTGGTCAGGCTGTTCCTTCATTAATGCCAAAACTGTGGCTCCCCTTGGGAATGATGTGTTCAGAATAATGAGGCCAAAAGGTTCTCCTCTAATGGTGCATATTTATGGTGTCGTCCGTAAAATAACATGACTTTAAACTTCTCCACAGCCTGACGAGGCTGTTTATTCTCTAAAGTTCTCTAATAAACCTTTGAGGTTTTCGCAGAACAGCTGGAGTCATACTGAGATTAAACTACACACAGGTGGAGTTTATGTACTGGTGAGGTGCAGGAAATGGTCGGACTGGATTCTGTTTAGGGGTAGTAGATGAAAGAGGAGGGAGAGCATATCACAACTTTTTTAGGTTCTTTTCATTATAGAAAGGATGTCTAAAAATCATGCGTTGTTTCCATTTGAATCGACAATTATAAGCTAATTTGTTTTGATCTGTCACATACGATCCTGGTTAAATCGACTAAAGTGTGCGTATGTAACATTTTGCAAGGCACTTTATGTGTTACGTTGCATCTATTCCCCCCCTCGACAGCTCTTTCTGTAAATGCTGCTGCCTTTTTTTCAAGTTCACAACAGTTTGCTTGTAGCGATGCTTTAAAGGTCTTTAAATAAAGAAGTCTGTTGTAAATGATTTCTGTCTGCCTGAGCTTCTTGTTTGTCTGTGTATCTTTGCTGGCGTCTGTCTCCTGCCAGATGAGAACTGGAGCCAGAACACCTGGCTCACGCCACAGAGTTCTTCCCACTGCCCTAGATTTTCTGCCCAGAGCCGTGTCGGTGTTGGTTGTATGTGACCGTCCATGGTTAATTGAACAAATTTATCTAAAAAGAAATATGATTCTGAAAGTTCTCAGTAGTATTACTCATTTTCTTTGCTTTGAATTGGTCTCGGATAATCCGCTGGAGTGATGAATGATCTGAAGGTATCAGTTTCAGTAAACGGCTGAGTTGGCGCTGCCATTTCCCAAACTTTATAAGCATACGCACAATTTTTCAAGTCTCCTCTCACCTCTCTGGTTAAGCTCAACATTGGGGTTGTAGTTTCGCAATCACGCCTCAAGCTTCCCGCGAGCGCACACACACACACACACACACACACACACACACACGCATACACATGCATACATACATATCAACTAAGACACACACAGACAACACTCCTACGTCTATCAGCTTGGCAAATGAAGTGAGATCTTTCAATATGACAACCACAGGGGAAAAGAGAAGTAAGAGAGTCTGCAACCACAGAGAAAGATAGAACAAGCGGGAGGCGAGAAACGTGAGCAGGTGTTTCTCTGTCGATACTTTTGTAGCAGCTGCAACAAAGACCTTCGTCTGCGCCGTCTGCTTCCTCTCAGCCCTCTGTCCTCTCCTGGCTCAGGATGTTTTCTTGCTTTTAAGCTTCTTCTGTCCCACGACGTGCCTGCGCTCCAGGTTAGCCAAATGGGGTGCACATTTTTTGCGCTGTGCGTGCTGCACACCAAAGCGAGGACCCCAGTGAGCCCCATCTGGATCTGTCTAAGCGCTTGCCCATCTGTAAGCAATAAGCGCTCCGACTGCAGTTTTCTGCTGCTTGTCCATGTGCAGGGCCTTGCAAAAGTATTCTTAGCCCTTTGTCACTTCGAAACCACAAACTTCACTGTATTTTATTGGGAGTTTATGTGACAGACAAGCTATAGGGGGATGAATTCAAATGCTCACTGCACAAGAGATTTTAAACACCCTGACTTGTTTTCCTCCCTCTTTACAAGATTTCTTTGTGTTGGTCAATCACACTGCAAAAATCCTAAATCTTACTAAGTATTTTTCTGTCTGATTTCTACTGCAAATATCTTTGTACACTTGAAATAGGATAAAACTAACTAATAAGTAACTTTTCAGCAAGACATACCTTGTCTTAAGTTAATGATTCTTTAATATTGATGAAAACAATACTCGTTATAAGTGAAACAATCTCTCAGTGGAACGAGTCACTTTTCCCATATTAGAAGTAAAACTACACCTATATTTAATTCTAAGTTATAATACAAATAAGGTGTTTGCACTTAAATCTGGACCAGTTTGTTTTTGCGGTGTGTAGAAAAAAGAAAAAAGAAAGAAAACAGTGATCTTTGTGGCTATAACGTGACAAAATGTGGAAAAAGTGCAACCGGTATTAATACTTTAACACGGTACTGTGATGCTCTTCAGTGAAGTATGTGAAACCAGCCCATGTTGAATCTTCAGCGCTCTCTTGTCGTGTCACTGGTGTAGGCGACAACGGGGTCTGCCTGGACCTGAGCTTTAACAGGGAGCTGCTCCACCGACCTGACATAAAGGACCCTCCGCCCGGCTCACCTGGGCCAGAGGGCCAGCTGCAGACAGTCCTTGCAGGCCCAGATGGCGACCCACTTCCCACCCACAGACCGTACCCCATCCCGTTAAACCGCAGCGATATCAACCCAATCAGCCTCACCAACGGCCACAAGATGCCTCTCCTGGGCCTCCCTCATGGAGCACAGCCGCCCCTCGGCATGGACTCCTTCCACAACGACGCCTCCCAGATGACCCAGCCGGTCATGTACAGCCTGGGTCACCTGCTGGGGGGGATCAATCACCAGAACGGCGTCCCGCACCCGCACAGCCAGCCCATTCCGCTGACGCCCCTCGAGGCCCTGCGGGTCATGCGGGCGGACGGAGAGTCCGGGGCGCCGCCCGGAGCAGTGTACCCCTGCGGCCACTGCAGGGTGCTCTTCCTGGACTACGTCATGTTCACCATCCACATGGGATGCCACGGCTTCCGCGACCCGCTCGAGTGCAACGTCTGTGGCCACCGCAGCCGGGACCGTTACGAGTTTTCCTCCCACATAGCCCGCGGCGAGCACCGCCTAGAACTCAAGTAGACTGCGCTCATGCACACAAACGGTCACCTCCATGGAGACAGACAGCGATTTAGTCATATAAGTAGCTGGTAGTATTACAAATGAAAGCATAGCGTGGCGGCTCTGTCTGCCCTCGGCGTTTGTTAAAGTGTGTGTGAGTATAGACGTCGTGGGAGTGTGGCGGCTGTTCTTAGTCATCCATCTGAAAAGATGGCCTGTAAAGAGTTATTGCAGGTGTATTTCTACTCCTCAGCATGCATATACATGTACGTAACGAGGTTGTCTGTTTGCATAAAGCCGCGTGTTTCCACTCACACAGAGCAGCACAAAATGCTGCATTTATGCTGTACCTACTGTTTTATTTTGTCTGTATAAAGATGTAAAAAAAATAAATAAAATAAAAGAGCGGTTCTGTCATCACACACAAGCTGCAGAGCGTTTAAGAGATGTTCAAGTTTGCCAATTCTGACTGCAAAAAAAAAAAAAAACATCCTATTATCTCGAAGGTCACATGTCTCTTTTTTTAAGGCTGTGGTTTTCAGAGATCTGCAGTTCACGGCTTCAAAGGACACCACTCTGCACCATGTGCTGGTTTCTCACTCCAGAATAATATACTCATTTAGCGTTCCCACGAGGTAGAGAAGCCTCGGTTTTACTGCTCGAAGCGCAGAACCGAATCATTTTGTTGCAGCAAGATAAGGGAAACTATTCCAGTGCCTTCAATGTAAATGAGTTACTGGATCGTCCCACTGATGCCTGACAGGTGTCAGATCTTACACTTGACTATTTCTAAGATGAGAAACTCTTTCTATTTCACATCAGACGTCTCTCCGGGTCGCCACGATGTCGGGACGACGTGCTCAGGAGTCTCGGTCTAAATGAACAACAGCTAACTCGTTATTCAGTTAGGAAAGGACGAGAGAAAGCACTCAAATGAATTTCAGTCAGCAGTTTCTCCTTCCTCCTCATTCTCACCTCACCCACAGAATGGATAGCAACAGTAATCCCCACAGCATGATGCTGCCACCATCATGCCAGTAAAACTCCAGATAATGGGAATTTATCTGTGTGCAGGGCAAAAAAAAATGCTTTGAAAAATGAGGGTTTTGTGGGAATTTTCAACATGACACACTTTTAAAAACTTCCGCTGACGACCAAAATGTGCAGTGGGGAAGTTTTGAACACACTCTCACACACACACACACACACACACACACACAAAAATTGACAAGCCACAAAACTACTTCATCATGGCCGTGCGTCGGATCGCGCGTGCGTGTGGACGCACTTCACCCACATGGCAGTGCAGGAACTCGTTCACGCCTTGCTGCCTTTAAGACCAGAGGAGGGTGTTAGCTTCTTCCAGCTGCTGCCTCACTATCTGTCCTCTCTATCAGAGCCAGTTCCCCTTTCTCTGTTTGGGTTTTGAAGAGAAGTGACACTTGTGAGGCCAAACTGTCTTCACAGCTTCAATTCCACATGTCGAGTTAAAAAGCCAAGTCATTCATTACAACAGCACGGCTTTGCTGCTTCTCTTTTCCCAAGCACAAGACAATGAATTCAAGGCATTAGTCTTCTGGGTAACGGTACACAATACCGAGTAAATGAACTCTGACTAAAGCGGATGTAATTGCCGGTACATGGAAGTATGAGTGGCATTTTTAATGAAGCAACGTGTTATAGAAGGGATGTGTTTATGCCAAAAAGTCCCATTCCCAACATAAAACCCAGGGTTAAGAAGTTGGAGTCAGGACATTGTCAGAAGATGTCGGGGTTTTTAGTGACATCTACTGACTGACACCTGGGATTCACAGGAGATACTCAGAAGAGACGTTTACAAAGCAAAAACGAAACAAATGATCTGTGATGTAGAGCTGGCCGGCTGAAACGGATGAGAAGACAAGTAGTTTAGACCCATTACCCTTTGCTAACGACACTAGATGGAAGATTGGTGAAAGAAATAAAGTGAAAAGAGCATCTATGGTTATTTATACTGACTTCCATCAAACCCAACCTGACCATGTTCTTGTTATATGTTGGGAAACCCTTGGTCAGTTTTTGCGCTCAGTAATCAGGCAAGCCACTACGAGCACTGCAAGCAGTTAGCAAAGTGCGTGCCTGCATATGCATTAAAATAAATAAAGGAAAATGCTGATCATTTTTAAATGTATTTTTTGCACGTGGAAGATTTAGTTACTTTACTATGATTCAAGTACACAGAATTTTGAGATTAAGGTCAATGAGAATCTTGTTTTTCCTCCTTTTATATTTCTGGTTTTAGGAAGCCATTTTGCTTATTTGTCCAACTTGGACTTTTTTTTATAAGCTTTCTACACTTTTTCGTGACAAATAATTAAAAACAAATCTAAACTTTTGCTGCTGAAGAGCAAAAGTTGAATACAAGTTTCTTGTGTAATGGGTTGTATATAAACAACTCATTATATTCTTTTGGGTGCAATACCTTTCCAAATAATTAAAAGGAGATTATTATAGATGAAGAAGAATGCAGTTATACCAGGGATGCTTGTGTCCATTGTTTCTCCAGGGAAGCCCTAAAGAGCTAAAAGAAAAAAGAAGATATTCACTGGCTACTTATGTGTGTCATTTTAGTTATAGATGATGTAATAAAGGTAAATATGTCAATAAAAATATTTTGTTTAAAAAAGGCATCCATAATTGATTCATCCATCCATCCATCCATCCATTTTCTTTGCACCCTTGTCCCTTAGAGGGTTCGGGAGGGTTGCTGGTGCCTATCTCCAGCTGACGTTCCGGGCGAGAGGCGGGGTATGCCCTGGACAGGTCCCCAGTCTGTATATTGATTCAAAGTGTCTTTAATTACTTCATTATTGTCTGCTGCAACACCTAGTAAATCTGTTTTATTGGTAATAAATTACAAATTTTAGCAGTGAACCTTAACTGTCACAGCTGTTGAAGTGAATACAGATAATAGAAAATCAAATGTTAGGATTTATTGGAGTGGGGTGCTTCTTATTTTAGCCTCACCTTTTCATATTGTTGTAATTTTTGTAGACCTGTTTGCCATTGTCTGCCGTTCTGACCATGTTTGAGATGTTTTGCTGCATTGACAATCAACATCTCAAAAAAATCTACTCGTACTGTTCGGTACGAAAATGTGGTTTTATCGCTCCGATAATATTCCAAATGTTATGTCTGCAGGTGCCTTAGTAATTTTTGTTTGATCAGGGTTCAGATATGTGTTATATTTGACGGAGGATAAATGGGCTTAGAAACAAAGTAAATCAAGGATATAAACCAAACTTTTCACAAAATTCTAAACTTTTCTTGTTAAAATTACGCATCAGACATGAGCATTCCATGAGTATTTATCGCCACAATTAATTTGATACAGAAATTGTTTCAAGAAAATGGCCCATGGTTTGTTTGAGCATGAAATAATAAGCTACAAACTGACCAAGTAAAACTTTAAATGAATCTATGGTGCACTCC
>CAEGAF010157736.1:0-20604 GCA_903067075.1 Micropoecilia bifurca
TTCCTCCCACAGCCCAAAAACATGACTGTTAGGTTAATTGGTCTGTCTAAATTGTCCCTAGGTGAGAGTGTGTGTGTCTGGTTGTTTGTCCTGTGTGTCTCTGTGTTGCCCTGCGACAGACTGGCGACCTGTCCAGGGCGACCTCTGACCCCGCCTCTCGCCCAGAACGCCAGCTGGAGAGGCACCAGCAACTCCCGACCCCACTAAGGGACAAGGGTGCAAGAAAATGGATGGATGGATGGATGGTTTGCTGCCATGATTCTAACACACCTGTAGCTCCGCCCAGCAGCATCAGGTCTCCTTCGCTGCTGCACAGGTGTAAACACAGCGATGTAGCGTCATGTTGCGTTTAAAGGCGGCTCGAAAAACAGGTTACCACATGTTAACAACGGATTAAACAGTTTTAACTGCTGATAAAAGTGACAGAGACACAGATATGGGAAGAGCAGAAGCTCCTGCTGGATCAGACTGACAGGAATAACAGAGTTGGTCAGTCGTAAAAACCAAACGCACACAGCGTTTATGTTTTGTTTTGTTTTTTTCATCCAGGCCGCTTCTCGCGCCCCCCCTGCAATAGCAAGGCGCCCCCACTAGGGGGCGCGCCCCACAGTTTGGGAACCTCTGCCTTAAGCTAAAACAGGGAAGTTTCCTGAAAGATTTCTGATCCTGTTCCGACTGGAAGATTTCTGCTCATCTTTTCAGTACGCAGACATGAATTCATCCAGAAATATCTTCATCTTTGGCTTCTCCATGTTCTCTGGTTTGGTCATTCCCAACTGGATATTAAAGAATCCCAAAGCTATTGCTACAGGTACGTAATCAGTTTGTGTTACTTTGTTATTGTTTAGCTTTTAAAAGCATCAAACCGTCGTCGTTTCCAGGTGTGATGGAGTTCGACCAGATGCTGCAGGTTCTTCTGACAACCAGCATGTTTGTTGGCGGTTTCTTCGGCTTCGTGTTGGACAACACGGTCCCAGGTTCTCTCACACATCAACAGTACAACCTCCGTGGGCCACAGGGCTTTCTGCCCAGGGCTGCACAGCATGGGGGCCAAAAATAATCATATTTTGTGTAACAAAAGTGTTTTGTTGTTCTAAATGGAATGTTTTCCTTGTTTCCTGCAGGATCGAAGCAGGAGCGCGGCATCCTGGCCTGGAACAAAGCTCACGAAGACGATTCGTGTGAAACTCTGGAGACCGGACAGGTTTACAACCTCCCATTTGGCCTGTCCTCCTACCTGTCCTCGTTCTCCTGGCTGCGCTACGTCCCGTTCTGCCCGCCGGGCCTGTCCAGCTCCCTGGACCCCAAGCAGCCGCTGGGGACTCCAGACCCGGGTCAGATCATGATCGGAGTTGGGTTGTGAGTCACGGTTTCACGTCGTTTGGGATTTTCCAAACACTCCACCAGAGGCAGCTCAGACTCAGAGACAGTGTACTGTAGCATCAGAGGTTGGATCTTATTATATAATAATTCATCTTTCATTTCACATCATGTTTAACTGCTACTTTGAGTTTTAGATGAAATCAAGTGGTGAATTCAGAAAAGAAGGACATGAAGAAGTAAAAACATAATCTCTGTCATTTCTTAGACATAAAAATGTGATTGCAGAGCTAAGATTGTTTGACTGGACAAAGTTCAGAAATATGCAACAGCAGACGAATGCGACCCAAATCTGTTGTTTCCACAGCAGGATGTGGACCAGGAGTCATTATTATTATTTTCAGCCATTATTTACATCTGGCTTCTTCTGCTGCTGCTTTATGACACACGTCTCACATCAGTGACGTAAAAGTCAGATAAAGTTTGACGTGAGCCGTCAGACTGCAGACTGTGAAAACTATCTGATACCATTTAGTTCCACATATGGAAGTGAAACAGATCAGTTTTTCAGAAGATTGGGACTAGGACATTCAGACTGCCGAACAAATAAAATGAATAAATAAATCAGATTTGGGTCGTATTGCCTGCAGTTTGAACGCAGCCTAGGCTGATTGTGATGAACCTCCAGGACTCCTGATGTTTTATTTCTATTCTTTTTCATGCAGGTTACATGAACAAAGCAAAATCTGAATTAAAATAAATCTGTGGCAGTAAAAATGTAAACATAACTGTTGGCATGTAGAGAAAAGTTTCTGCTTCTCATGTTTTAACAGTGATCAGTAACTTAAATTGGTAAAACAGGAGTGAAACATGTCTGCTGACCTGCTGACCTGCTGCTGCTGGATACATTTTTTGGAAAGAAAAAAATTAATCCAGTGATGCTTTGCTTTGAAATCCAAGATGGTTTATTATTTACAGTGGATCCTTAATTACAGGAGATTAAAGTTAATCCAACATAGACACTCTTATTAAAGTTTTCAGATATTTGCATATTATTTTCACTTTGTTTTGCTGTGACTCATTTAAAGTTGTTGTTTTAGGTCTCAGATGTCAGTTACATGCAGGTGCTACTAAATCAAATATCCGATGTAAATATGATGTAAATGTGGGATTTCACACTTGAATCGTCTTTTGCTGAGAATATTTCAGTGATTTCTTCATTTTGATTTCTGTTCAGTTCATTTCTGATTCTCATTTCTTTCAGTTGCAACATCTAATACTGATTTTTTAAAGTGATGCACATTAAACTTAAACACTGATCCCTCAGTTTGTTTGTACCAGATCTCGTTTTACAGCTTTGTATAAGCCAACAAAAGACTCTGCCCACATTTCTCTTTGGTGACCAGAGCTGCTCATCTTCTGGGTTATGTAAACCAAAGTCATCAAGATTCGCTCAAAATCGTCCTGATGCAGCGAAGCGCTGTGATCCAACAGATCAGCTATGAGCCCAAACACGTCTGCTAGCTTCTTGGGGACAAGCTCCTCACAGATGAAGTTCAGATTTCTGGTCTGACGGAGAGAAGAAAGTTCAGCGTCGTCGACAGAAAACTTCCCACTGGGCTCAAAACGAACGCCGGCCATCAGGATCTGATACACAGAGAGAAGAAACGGCAAAAATGCAACAAATGCACATTCAGAGGTTCATCTGGGTCACATTTATTTTATTCACCTCATATAACAAATGGGCATCACTTATGGTTTTGTAGAACGTTGGATTTCCAGCTGCTGAAGATCCTCTTTTCAGTTTGGCTGCAGCAGGAAACAGGACTTTGTGCAAAAATAAAAATAAAAAACAGGCAGAAGAATATTTAAATAAGCTCAGCTTCACTATCAACTTTACTTCTCTATGCACATGTTCAGGATTAATGCTGTAAACTCTCAGAAGCAGATAAATCTTTGTGTCAAATGAAAAAATGACTTTATCTCTAATGGAGGGTTGAAGCTCTGCTGCACGTCAAACTCTGACCTCTGACCTTACAGACAAATTATGTCTGCAGACACTAAACCTCAAAGGTACAAGGAGAATCAAAGGAGGAGCAACACATGGACAACATTACACAGTCCAAATGATTTCAACATGTAAGGCCTGGCTTTAGTTTCCCCGGCTTTACGTTGCAGAACCATCACAACAAGATGTGCAGCAACGGAAACGGTTTAAGATTCAATCCTTTAGTTTAAAGTCAGAGGAGCCAATCTGCTGCTGTGGTTCTTCACATTTTATAAAATGTGAAGCAAAGATTCAGATGAAAGGAAAAAACTGAATAAACAAATGGAGAAAAAGATCAACGGATTAGGTTAAATAATATGGCACAGGATTGAAAACTGAGCCAGCTTTTATTTTGGTAGCTCACTTCCTCTTATGAGCAAGTGATTTTTCATGTTAGTTACATATCTAGTTAGAAGCTGTTCTGCTCCTGCAGCTCCTGTAACATTTCTGTTTTCATTATTAAATCTTAAGCATTGATCATCATTGGTCCAACTGTAAAAATCCTGTAACCTGATCCACTCAGCCTTCCTGTTATCATGTCGTCTGAATTAACAGCTACGAATCAAAACGGTCAATTTCCAGATTCCCAAACTGCCAGTTACTCTGGGTCAGTGGTAAAAGTTTGACTTTCTCAGATTGACACCTGTTTCATCATGAATCAGTTTTTAAGAGACATTAAACATTTGGCTACTTATAATTCATGGAAACGAAGAAAAGACTTTATGTTGTCATATATTTAAAAGATTATTGAGTTCAAGGCTTTTATATCTGGAAGATGAAGAAAGAAACCGAAACGGATTTGGATCCATGTTGTTTTCTGGCTTTGCTGCTGTAAAACATACTTTAGAATAAAATAAGCAGCCATGATGGAGATCATAAACTGGACTGGTGTCCATAAATCTCTCTAAATGCTGGGCACCGTCACACGCCTGGCTGCAGGCGATTATGTGGAAAAGTCAGAAGGTCCCAGAGCCGCAGATGAACTCAGATGTTCAGCAGCTGAAAATTCACCAGGATTTACAGTCTGACTTTCCTTCAGAACATTTTACGTCCCATCAGTCACAGTTTTTGTCAGTGGCTTTGATGCATTACTCACATATTGACTAGGTCTGTAACTTTCATTTTGATTAGTTACATTGATTTTAACACGGTAAACATTCTACCATGATTCATCACCTTTTTCCTCTTTTACATACTTAAGTTCTGGCTGAACCTTTATATTTGCGTGTTTCCAGAACGCCAGTAAAGCTGACGCGCAAGTGCTAACAGCAGCAAGAACTACAGAGCCGCTTCTCTTGGCTCTCTGGGGGTTAATTAAACTATTGTTGTGCTAAAGTTGTGCTAAAATCAGTTAGCAAAACTGTTTAAGCTAAAAATAGCATCTCAATGCTAAACATGTAGCTACAGCACAGATGCTAATGCTAATGTAGCATCCACAGTAGCAGCTAACGTGAATGTCAGCGTCCACATTCTGAAGAATCTCCATGAATGATCAGATAAACTCTGGAAAGATGAACGAATAGAAAAACACTTTGCTCCAACCTGAAGGCTGAACAGGTTAAAAACTATAATCTTTGCTGTTGAGCTCATATATTATATCTATTTACATTCATTCAGCAGCAAAAATGAATCTAAACTAAAACAAACATTCTGCCACATAAAATCAAATCATTGATTAGAGGCTGTGACATCTAGAAAATGATATAATTGGTTCTTAACCTGATCAGATCTTGTTATCGTTTATTCTGAGAAAGCTTTTAATTTCTTAAAGAGGAAACATCAAACTGCAAAGTTTACTGCATTAGAACAAAAAAAAAATAGATATATTATAATTATAAAGACATAAAATCAGATATAAAATTTTGAACTGTAACACCCATTTTTCTCTATTATTAATAACTGGGCAACCAGCCATCTTACCTCTCGTCAGGACTTGGTGACCCTGGTCCTGATGAAGCTGTAGAAAAGTCCAAACATCACTAGTCTCCAGGAAACCATGGCAACCAGATCTACCTGAGGATGGAAACCAGGCTGAAGTTTGTCTTGGTGGAGACTCAGTGTCCTCTGGTTGTCTTTGACTCCTGTGTCTCCAGTCCAGCAGCTCCGTCTTTCACTGTCCAGTAAACTTTCTTCTCTGCTGTCCTCCATCTCTCTTTCTCTCTCTTTTTTTCTCCCTCTCTCTCTTTCCTGAACATCTGATTTCTCACTTCTCTCTGTTTTGTGTTTTCACAGCTGCATTTTAACACATATTCAAACTCCTGCTTCTGCTTTACTTTAATGACTTTTGTGACACACTTTCCTTTTCCTCTGAAGAAGTAATTTATGTTGTATTTAACATTTTGTAGTGAAAAATAAAAATAAAAGTGTCACTTAAATGGAGCAAAAAACCCCCCGCAACATCATGATGTGGGATGTTTTTACTGCAGGAGGAATTGGTGCACTTCCTGAAACAGATGCATCATTAGGGAAAGAACATTATGCAGAAGACATCAACAGGAAGTAAAGGTTTGGGTTAAAAAACGACCCAGAGCGAAGTTTAAGGACAGCAAAGTAAATGTCTGTGTCCTTCACGAAGCTCTGACCTGAACCCTACTGACAAACTGAGAGCATAAAAAGATGTGTGGCCCGGATCCACCGGTTCTGTCCAGATGAAAGAACCAGAACTTCAGTTAACTGCTGTAGGAAGCTGGAGGAAAGAAACTGAAAGAAAACTGATTCTGAGCAAATTTATGCAAATTCCTGAATTCATGAAGAGTTACAACAAAAATCTCTACAAAATGTTCTGTGTAGGTTTTCTGAGGCGTTTGGTCTGTGAGAAGAAAGAAAGTGGTCGTATCTTTGTATTCAGTGTATGTAAACTTCTGGTCTTGGCTCTTCTAAGTCTCATCTTTGGTCTCATTCGACCAGAAGACATTTTCTGTCTGCGTCCAAACAACAAACTTCTTTTCACTTTCTTTCAACAGCAGATTTTTATTCTCTCATAAACGCTGGATTTCAAAAATGCTTCATTGAAATTAAAACAAACAAGCGTCAAACTACATAAAACAGTAAATAAGTAATAATAATTGTTAGGCAGCTACAATAAGAGCCGACAGAAACAAGCTAGAAAATACATCCGTTAAAAAAAACATTACTATCCTGGAAAGCTGAAGCACCTGAAAACATTAACCAAAAAAACAAATAAATAGTTAATTTATTATTAAATCTAAAAGTAAATACATAACGATGAACATAAAAACAAATTAAATATATTTTGTATATTTTTTCAGTTTATCAAAGCCGGATTATACCAGGATTACGTCTCCTAAATCCTGCTAGTTATTGGCCATAGTTATAAAAATGAAGCTGAAAACCTCATAATGAAAAATCTGAGTTATTATTTCAACTCATTTGATGCCTCAGAATCAAAACCATCTGCAGAACCCAGAGAGCCGCTTTGTTCACCGTTTGGCACAACTTCTCCTCTCCAACAAAAACTGATACCGTCAGGAATATTTACTGTACCCAACGTGGAACCAAACTCCTTTTATTTCACTTCTCTGATTTTTAAAACTGAACAAAGACTCACATTAACTCTGTGAAACCAACAGATTAGAAGCCAGACAGATTTTTCTAAATGTAAAATAAATAAAGATGTTACTGTGAGATTGAACACTGTGCAGAGGAAGAAACGCCCATAAATACAATATAATTTCTGTTTTTCCTTATTGGTGACATGTTGTTCTGGTATCAGTTGTTTTACAGTCAGAACTGTTAATGTGAGATGACAGCATGTCACCCAACACTGCAGCTTTTATAATGTTTACCGTATAATTTGAAGTTACGCATCTCAGTCATTAATAATTTAATGAATATATTTTTAATGAAAAATGTTTCATTAAATGTATAACTTATTATTGTTTGTAAAAATTATTTCATCATACATACCAGTAATGTGAAATAAGTTATAATTGTAATAATATATATGTATTTTTTTTTATTAAATAATTAGTTATTAACTTACATATGTTTGAAATGATTAAAATATTGATGAAAAGTGTTATTCTATAAGCTGGAAAGTTTGATTGTCATTCAGGCTTTTTCAGGTTGAGAGTTTCTGATTTATGTCTGAGACGTGTCATCATATTCCTCCAGTTTCTCTTTCTCTGGACAGAAATTGTGCCAACACACAGATCATAAATAATAAAGACTCATGGAGCTTTTTACACCAACAGGGAGATTCATGTGGAATATGGGCTGGTTGGACGCAGACGCTTAATGAAACGCAGCCTTGAACAGTGAGACCCGACTGCGTGCAAATGAAAATTTAATGTGAAAAAGCCTGGAAAGAGTGTGGATTGATTTTATGCATTTTTACAAAAGACTATGCTTTTCAAAAATGTATTTTAGAGAGTAATTTATTATTCTTGAGCTTGTTCAGGGGCTAAAACATCTGGAAGGCAGACAAACACTGGAGAGCAGGATAGTCTGCAATTGGAGACATTTAAGAAATTTTTTTATGAATGCACACTGTCCCAATTAGACAAATAGATAAATAAATAATAAAAAATAAAATAAAATAAATAAATAAATAAATAGAATTAGCCAAACACAGCCTCACAGAAACAAACAAACTGTTACCAAAAACATCAATAATTCATGGAGTAAAGCTTAATTATTTGACTAATCATGAACCATTTGAACTAATTGACAAAATCTTAACAACCCAGATTGCTGTCGAACTGGTGCTGATTGTGTCACACTTAATAAAAAGTAGACATGACGTATTAGTATCGATTTATTTCCAATCACTCAGCTGTAACCTGTAGTTGCCCCCACCATCCACCAGATGTCAGTATTTAACCACGCTAAATGGAATCTGACTCATTTCTTCCATCTCTTGCAATAGAATAAACTGCTATACAAATAATTGATCTTATTAATTAACCAACAAAACCTTCCATTAAAAATGTATTTTGATAAATTAGAGAACTGTAGAGGTCATTTTTAAACTTTTTGCTCAGCGATCCATGTTAGTTGGCAGCCAGAGTTTTGTAGATCATCAGCTTCATCCAGGCTGGATTGTCTCCACTTCACAGCCTGGAGCTGCAGCTTTTCCACAGGCCATCTGTCGTTGCTACGCTCCTTATTGTACGCTGCCGTCTTCAGGCCAAACCCGTTTTGTGATCCATTCTCCTATGTCTTTGAAGTGATAGTGTATTTGTGTCTGGCGGAGCCCTTGTGACCAGGCTGTTAGCTTGAACCGCTTCAGACCAACCTGTCAGACTCAGAGTGTTTGTCAGTGACACGCAGCAAAGCCAAGCTGTGATTAACTGCATTACAGTTACAAAAGCTCAGCAGAAAACGGCTGAAATGTGATTTTCTGGGATGGTCTTTGTCCGAATCACAACCAAGGTTCTCGCTGTGGAAACTGAAAAAACTCTGGATTTTACAGTGAAGGCATATTTACCAGAGTTTGACGAATTGTTGGCGTTTTTACATGTTTGGTTTGACACAGATATTCAAGTGCAACAAAATAACCTCATCATCATCATCATCATCATCATCATCATCATCATCATCATCATCATCATCATCATCATCCATGGTTTCATGTGTCTGTTGTTACAAAACGGGTCATTGGGTCGGGATTCAAACCCAGAACCGTTTTTCTGCAATGCATCAGTGATACTCATATTGAATTCCACATAAATAAAATCAGATTTCCAGTGTTAGGAAGCCCTGATCATTCATTAGCATCAGCTGCTACGTGTTTAGCATTGAGATGCTAGTTTAGGCCAGTGGTTCCCAAACCCTTTCTCCTGCGCCCCTCCAGTGGTTTCCAGGTGTTTTCTGCCCCCCAGGGTCCAATCAGATCGTTTAGAAACAGAAATTAACTCCCAGAGGAAAAGAGAAGAGACCTTGTCGGCCATCACTGTTAGCAGATGAAGCTGCTGCGTCAGATTTATTCCTCAAGCATGGAAATGAAAAGCTTCCCAGGGATGAAACAAATAAACTAAAGTGTTGAAATCTTTGTTAGTAATTTGTTGAAATTGTTAACGTTTCTGTCTTAATATTTTCTGTCATGTTAGATGTTGATGTTTCTTTGAGGACGTCTGTGAAGAGGAAGAGGTGATAAAAATGGGTCATATTGTTTTTTATGGATCAGTTCTGGTGGGTTTTTGGTTGTTCAAGGTGAGTTTGATGGAGCAACAAGAGCGAAATATGAGCAAAACGCCATGAAGCTCCTCATATCCTGCTAGCATGATGAAGTTCAGGTGTAGCTGGCCTGGTCCTGCCCTCAACAAGTGGAAAAACGGACTAAAACAAAACTCCAGAACCTCAGAACCGCGGCACCACCAGCCTAAACCAAACAGCGTTTCTTAGTGAATCTGTGCAGAAACATGAAGCTGACATGCAGCGTGATTCGGCTGCAGCAGGATGAGGCTTGTGTTTCCCAAACGGAGCCACATATTTACACTGAGCAGAAGCATCAGCTGCTCAGAGGCACCGAGACCAACCAGCTGCTCTCAGATCAGTTTTCCTCTCCAGAACCAGAACAGAAACACAGAGGAAATGTCACAGCTCCCCCTGGGACCCAAACGGGCCTCATCAAGTGTCCTTCACATCCAGACACAAAGGAACTGCTTCAGATTGTTACATGGAAAATTAACTGATTATACAAAAAACAAAACAAGTAAAATCGATGAAATAGTTTGGTGGAGTCACTAATTATTGGAATAGTTTTGGAACAGGCCAATTTACTTTAATAATGTTCTTGTGTATCTCAAATGTCAATTATTAATCATCAGTAAAATAGTTGGAATTTAAAGAGCCTGATTATTTTTCTACACCTGGAAGAAGCCGAAGTACCTGGAGAGAATCCACACATGAACACGGAGAACAAACTCCATGAAGAAAGAGAAGATAAATGTGATCAGTTTATTTATATCCAGTTATGTTCAGTTTATTTCTATAGAGAAAATTCACAGCAAATGTCTGGAGGCACTTTATAAAAAAACTATTTTTTATTCAACCACAGGTTCAGTCCAGCTGATCCAAGTTATCATTAAACTCATTAATAAAATGAGTTTAAAACGTTTCCACCTAAAAAACCCAGCAGAACATTTACTCCTCCTGGATGCAGCAACAGGCAATCGTTTGATTTTACAGCAATTCCTCATTCTGATCATGCATGTGGTGACAGTGGAGAGGAAAAACTCCCGTTAACAGGTAAAAACATCCAGCAGAACCAGAACCTGAGTTAAAAAAGTTCATTTTTTAACTCAGCTGATTTGCTCTTCCAGGAAGGAATGTCAGCCAATCAGAACGCCAGACAGGTGCAGCGTCTGCTGGGACGAGAAGACAGAGAGAAAACAAAAGTCAAAGTTTAGGTCTGCTGTGTCTTTCTGAGATGAACGGAAATCAGTCAGAGAAACGGATCGATCTGTTTCTGGAGGAAAACGGGAGCAAAGTTCTTACTGATCACTCAGAACCTGGTTTGTATCCTTGACACGTCGTCAGTCACCTGCTGACCTTTCACCTGGAGACTGACTAAATATTACACACATAAAACATGTTCCTTAAAACAACTAACATCATTTACTTTCTTTAAATTGTGGAAACAGAAGATAAATGTTGATGGTAATTTAACTGATACTTCAAATGGTTATTTTTGGTAAGAACTCAAAAAACTGTTTCACAAAGTGACCCATATCATTATTTAGTTTAATTTCATGACAAATCATTGGTCAGACCACAGAAACAAGTGAGTTATGCAGCGTCTCGCATGCAGAGAGGCTGTTTGGATTGAACCTGTGTTGCATGAGAGGCTGAAGTTTTTCCAGTCACTGTTGAAACTTTCTTCCAGTAAAACGTTGTATTCTGGCATGAGAGCCATGCAGTCATCTGTGTGCAGGATTTCCTTCATTAGTCATGTTCGCTGGAAAGATTCTGAATCTGGGAGGTTTTACTGAAAGCAGCTTTTATACAGGAGGAACCTCAGAATGAATCTGATTCACCATGAATTTCTAGTTGGACCTGATTAAATCTGGATCTGTCTTCAGTTCTACAGTTTAATCTTCAATATTATTAAAATGTTTTGCACTTAAACAATAAACCACATGAACATTGTGGCAAACCCTGAAACACATTAAATAAAATGCATCCCAACAGTATTATTATTATCATCATTATTATTATTATTATTATTATTATTATTATTATTATTATTATTATTATTATTATTATTATTATGCAATGCTACAAGAATAAAGAGGCACAAAGTTGAAATAATAGAATAAATCTATTACATTATAATAAAAAAAAGTTGTAATAATTTGAGAATAAAATTTTTTATTGCAATTGAATGACTTTCCTCTGGTAATTTAGCTTTTTATTTAACCGTTTCATAATTTAAATATGCTGAGCTCTTAATCTGGCTGTGATTCTCCGTCATTTTACAGAATATTTCATCTCCCTCCACAGACACTGACCTCATCTGGGTCTCATTTCATTACAGACACTTAATTCCATACCAACAAGTCAAACTACTTCAGACTCAGAGACACAACTGCTGCTAACGCCTGCAGCTGATGTGGCCCTGAAAACAGCTACAAAAGCAGCTACATGATTTAAGTTATTTAAGTTTAAGTTTATTAAAGCAAACTTCTCCTTGTTCGTTTCAGTTCTTTGCAGAATAAACATGATGATTTGTTTTCCGATTGTTTTCCAGGGTTTGTGATTTTCTTCCTCTGCTGTGCTGAACCCAGTTCTTCCAAAACCTGAGTCACATTAGTCTTAATTAGTCCTAATTAGTCTTAATTAAGACTAATGTGGCTTCTCTGGTCTGTGCATCTTCCATCCCTCTTTTTGATCCAGTTTTCCTTTGTCTGTCCATTTTCCTGCATAAAGACTCTAAAAGGTGTTTTTGGGCTGCAGTTCATCTTATGGACTTATTTACATTAATTTCACTTAATTCTTTTGCTTTTGCTATGACAACTTACTTTTTTGTGTTTATTTAACTCAAAACTTACACAAAATATTTACAACTAACTTAACTTTATTGCTTCTGTAGGTAACAAGCAATTCAATTAAGTTTATCCAACTTAATTTATTAAGTTTAACCAATTCATTATATTCTAATCATCCAATTTATCATCCATAAACTTCATTGAATTGCTTGTTACCTACAGAAACAGTTCAATTAAGTTGGTTCAACTATTTCAGAGTGAATTTTACAAACATGTTTACAGGTCAAGGGGGCGGGACTTGCACTCCTGAAGACGATCTGATTGGTCGACAGCTATGCAGCTTTACCAATCAGACTTCAGGACCTGATCAGACATAAAGACAGTAAATAAGAAATAAAGTCATTACGAATTTAAATTTTAAATATTGACAAATTAAAAAAATAATGTTAAATATGTTGATTTAACAGATTATTTATTAATTGTTTTCTATCCTGGCCTAAAGCATCAGATTTATTATTTGAAGGATATTTTTGTCTTATTAATTCCAACACAAGCCACAGAGTTGAAGGCCTGCAGCCTGTTGCAAAGCACAACAGAGTCCTGTTCAGTGTGGAGCTGCGTCCTCCTGCTTCCTTCCTGTCCCTGACCTTTAGGGTCACCCAGCCATAATGAGCTGCAGCTCCGGTTTCTCCTTCGTCCCTCTGCTGTCCCGTCACCGAGTATCTAGCGAAAAATCACAGTCCCTGCATTGTTTCTCCTCTGTTGCTGGGTCTGGCCCAGTGGGTGTGAGGTTTCCACTCGAGTGGAAACTCAGGGTCCAAACAGGTACGACACTGACTTATGGTGGAGGCGCTGCAGAAATAGCTCTGATTATTATCAACAGAAACACGCAGCTCAGCCGTTAGCTCAGAAACAGTAATATATCATTGTCCTCTGGGTTAATGTGCTGGACTGTGCAACAAAAAACCTGCTGAGCTGAGAATGACCCCATATTCACTTTATTACGTCTCCACTTTACCTCCATCGTCCCCAAAGATTGTAACAAACACACATGGATGGGTTAATATAGAGTTTTCCTTCTGCTGCAGCCCTTTGGGTGACATAGTAAAGCTTTTCTTATTAGCAGGACGTGGAAGATGAGATCAATAAGGTCTTTATGTGTCTGCATGCAGGTCCTCCATGTTGTTTTCCTGAGTCACTTTTGATTTAGAGCGTAATATATTTTAATGCTTGTTCTCAAACTCAAAAGAAACTGTTTGCAACATGACCATGAGGCAGACTCATCATTTATAACGCTTATTTTCTGCTCCTGCTGCACACAGGTTTGGTAAAATACCAGCTTATGGTGATAAAATATGTCAAAAAGTTTCTCAAAGATAATGTGACATTGTGCTAAAAGAGATGATGGTGTTTTCTACATATAAACATCGAAACCGACAAGGAACCATGTGGAAAGTTAACCAGACAGAAATTATCAGTAATTATTCAGGTTAATTAGACCTGTCAGAACATTTGGCTTCATTTTTCAGTCATGTTTTCACCACATTATTCATTCATTCATCATTTTAATTCACTGCCTAAATATTTAGCTATCCATTAGCAAGCTAAATATTTAGTTTGAATTCAGAACTAAATATGTAGCTAATTTCACTCGCTGACAGCCAGAAGTGGCCAATCAAAATAAAATATAAGCTAAATATTTAGCTGACTAATTAAATATTTAGCTTCCTAGCTGTAAATTTATTTATTTAGTTATTTCCAGCGACGCCGGGATGTTCAGCAGAAAATGACCACAGATGCTGATGCTGCCTCCTCCATCTTTCACACTAGTTAAAGTATTTTCTGCCATCCCAGTTTGAGCGTAATCTTTCTTTAAAAATTGTGACCCAATGGTTTCTTCCCTACAGATATAAAAATCTATTAAACATTTTGTTAGGAATTGCTGGATGTTTCCTGGGACGTGTTTCATGTGACTGTGTGACGGTTTGCAGCTGCATGCAGCTTCAGTCAACAGGTGGAGTTTATTCGTCTGAACTGTAAACAGCAGCAGCAGAGAGACGCTGTTACTCCTCAGCTATAAGATCAGGCTGGGTGGTAAGAAAAACATGCATCTATAACTCTCATTGTAAACATTGTGCAAGATTCAACCTGAGAAGATGGATGAGTGGTTTCTAGATCCAAACACTGCGATGGCTGGAATGCTGGTGTGCAAGTCTCCTTTACCCCCTCTGACCCGATTCCCCAGGGAAACGGTTTGGTCGCTCGGTGACCCTGCAGACTTTGGTTTTTATTCTCCTCCAGGAAGAACCAGCAGCTCGTTGCTGTGGCTGCACAACCGGATCCGTCGCTCTGTGGCCTGGTGGAGGAGGCAGCAGCGCCGCGCAGCGCACTGTAAAAACCACTAATGGAACTTTGTCTTTACGCTGTGATGGTGGTGGAGCAGAGGCCCAACGGGTCGGGCTGGGACGCGGTTGTCTTGAATTTTACCCAGGAAGCATTTCGGCTAAACCGTGAGTGAAACAGTCATTGGGACTGACTAGTATATATTCCATTGGGGAAGGTAAATTTAACATTAAATACACCTTTCTCACCAGGTGAGGGCGTCTTTCTCCATCCATAAGACATTTAAGCAACCTGAATTCATTCCTCGCCCCCAGACCCCCATCCTGCTGGCCCGGGGGGCAGCGCCCTCCCCAGGCCCCCCACAGCTCCGCGCCTGGCCCTGGACAAAGCAAAACCCAAAACCGATGTTACAAAGCATGTAAATAAACATCAACTTTTAGAATGTTTATTACTTTTATTCACTTTGCAGCAGCGCCCTCTACAGGCGGGCAGTTCTCTCTGTCTCCTTCTGTCAGGCTTGATGAGAAACAACTGGAGGAATTTAATTCCAGCCAATCAGAAAGATGAGTGACAAAGACAGTTCAGTAAATTATTTTAACTTATGTTTTATAATAATGATTGAAAAACTATGGAGCTCCTGAAGGACGCATAGAATAATCTCTTTAATTTTCCTCTGCCATGTTCCTTATGAGTCTCTGTAAAAACAAACACATTGAATTTTGTAGTATAAATTAAAATAATTAAAATGTATGATTGAAAAATGAAGTTAATTTATTTTTGTGTTTTTGCATTTTTTTTGCGTTCCTTAAACACATAGATCACATTCAAAATAAATAAAAAATAAAAGTAACTAAAACAAATACAAAATAAGGCCATAAATTAAAATAAATCGAAGTACAATGAAAATATTCTACAAAAGGCCAATAACTTCAATATATTAAGCAACAAATAAAACAAAAACAACCAATTTATTATAATATAAGAGTAATAAGAATAAATTAATTTTTCTGCTTTTCTTAAAGTTCATTTGATGTTTAACTCTAAATTTTGTTGTTTTGAACTTATGATGTTTCCTGTGAGAAATATAATTTAAAAATAAACTCAATGCAGAGATGAACGGCTAAATTCACTTCACCTGTCGGTTGTCATGACGACTGACTCTACCTGAAGGATTCCGCTGTTCTGGACCCGGCTAATCAAGATCAGACTGCAGAACCAGAGCGAGTTTCTCTTCCCATCCCAAACGATCCGGTGCAACTTTCAGTTTTCTGTCTGCACTTTGTAACTCATCCTTCACTCAGCTGGACCAGAATGTCCGTCTGGCACCAGTCGTCCTGATAATGGGGAGGAAATGAGGGGAAGCGCTGAAAGGAAATATCGCTTCCAATGTGGCTCCCTGTTCTATGTGCGGCCCCAGGCCCCCAGCCGGGCCCCTGGACCCCAGCCTGGCCCCCAGCCTGGCCCCTGGCCCCCAGCCGGGCCCCTGGACCCCAGCCTGGCCCCAGGCCCCCAGCCGGGCCCCTGGACCCCAGCCTGGCCCCCAGCCTGGCCCCTGGCCCCCAGCCTGGCCCCTGGCCCCCAGCCTGGCCCCCAGCCCGGCCCCTGGCTCCTGGCCCCCAGCCTGGCCCCCAGCCTGGCCCCCAGCCCGGCCCCTGGCTCCTGGCCCCCAGCCTGGCCCCCAGCCCGGCCCCTGGCCCCTCTGCGGAGAGCAGGAAGCTGGACCGGGGAGCTCGCCGTCTCCCGACTCTGAGCCAGAGTCAAGCTGACGGCCATGTTGGATCGACCAGAGTCTGAAAACACTGGGATGGGAAGAGCAGCAGCAGAACGACACACACTCTAAAAAGAAAAGGTTGAACCAACTTAATTGAACTGCTTCTATGGGTGACAAGCAATTCAATTAAGTTTATGGATGATAAGTGGGATGATTAGAATATATTGAATTGGTTAAACTTAATAAATTAAGTTGGTTAAACTTAATAAATTAAGTTGGATAAACCTAATAACTTAAGTTGGATAAACTTAATAAATTAAGTTGGATAAACTTAATTGAATTACTTGTTACCTATGGAAGCAATTCAATTAAGTTGGTTCAACTATTTAGTGTAAGTTTTGAGTTAAATGAACACAAAAATGTAAGTTGGCTTAGCAAAAGCAAAAGAATTAAGTCAAATTAATGTAAAGATGAACTTAAGCCCAAAAAACATTTTTTAGAGTGCACCCTGCTGAACCTTTACACTGAAAAAAGTGAAGGTTTTACCTAATAAATCTGAGGTAACAATTTGCATTGACTCTTTTGGGGTAAATTCAGAACCATATATTGAGTATAAAATAACTGAGCAAAAAATATATGAAATACTTAAAGAAATTGGGTCAAATTGACCTCATATTTATGTATATATTCAACATCTACTAACTCAGTTAAATTAGGTAAAACTATGTCTTGTTTGCTAGCAGGTAAGACCTGATAATTACAAATAAAGGTGAATTAAAATCAGTCAATAATCATTACTTATTCTGAGAAGGTAAGATTTACCCCCAAAAAAGATATTCAGATCAAACACCTTCTCAGTGTTTTTAATCCATAAAGTCATCAAAAACAAAAACACAGAATAAACTGCAGTGTCACGGAACATTTCAAATAATGAACCTGCGTTATAACCCAACAACTTCAAATGTTGTTTCAGTAATGCTGGACAATAAAACATGTCTGTCTTCATCACATTACCTTCAACTCATGACTTTTATTTCAATCATTTTGAAAGGATTAAAAGACGAAGCCTGACATGAGCAGCTTTCTGTGCTCAGATAGAGAAGCTGTGTCTGAAAACACACGGCTCTCATGCATCCTTGTGGCTGGGATGTGTTTTAGCCGTTAGCCCGTTAGCCTGTTAGCCGTTAGCCCGTTAGCCGTCAGCCCGTTAGCCGTTAGCCCGTTAGCTGTTAGCCCGTTAGCCGTTAGCCCGTTAGCCCATTAGCCAGTTAGCCTGTTAGCCTCTCTGTTTTTGCCCCATGTGGGTGAGTCACACGTGAATTATGGTGAAGGAATCAGATTGTTTGTGTCCAGTCGGCTGCAAACATCTTCAGGAGGCTTTTAACCACATCACCGACGCTGAACTTTGACATTAAATAATAATAATAATAATCAATTTAATTTATAACGCAGTTAATAAAAATCTCAAAGTGCTACATGGCATCTAAAAACATAAAATCAACAATCAAAAACAATTTTAAAAAGGACAGTCATTTGAAAGTGGGGTAGGTTTGTCTAAAAAGGAAAGTTTTCAAGCCAGTTTTAAAATCGGACAATAATTGCGGGGCTCTCAAAGAGTCTGGGAGAGAAAGGAGGAGCCACATCAAATATGATCAGCCATAGTCCTTAGTCTTGATCAAGGAAGGTGGAGAAGATTGCAGGCTTGGGATCGTCTAGCAGCTGAATGTGAAGTGAGGAGATCCTTCAGGTGATCCGGTGAGGTTCCATATAGACAGTGATGGGTGATAAGTGCCATTTTATACTGAATCCTATAAGTTACAGGAGCCATTGAAGCTCATAAAGAGCTCAATGTGTCCAGTTTTATGTTTTATCCAAAATCTTTTAAGAAAATTAAAGATTTACAATAACAGATTTTTATGATACGCTGACATTTGAAACATGTACATGGAGTCTTTGTGTTTGGTAATGTGTCCAGGTCCATGCAGTGACAGGGTAACTGAGGTCTGAAATACATACAGTTATAAAATACACCATCTAAGGGACACAGTTAATAGCCAGTTAACCGCCAGTTAATATTTTTGCTCCTGCTACTTTCTCTATTTCGCTCATTACTGCTGTTAATGACTTGCCATATTGGATTGTTGCTTTTTGTGCTTCTGATTTCCTGTTGTGGTTTATTCTGCTAAGATCAGTGAAATCATTTGGTGTCTCAGTTCATCTTCCACATGTTTTCATTGTGCTGAAATTTAACGGGAGCAAACATGATTTAAACTAATTTAAAGGTGTAAGTTTAAACTCCATGTTTAACCTCATAAACAAAACGAACTGGACCCATTTCCAGCTCAGTGTTTATCAGGTCAAATCTGCTTCCTTTTCCAGAGTGGATGTTTGAGCAGCTGGAGGTTTGTGAGCGTTTTGCTCATGGTGGCGGTGAGGTGAGGAGTTGGTCCGTCAGGACGCTCTGTGCTGAGCAGGTCGTCCTCTAAGGGCCGGTGGGGGCCAATGGGGGCCGATGGGGGCCGAACCGGGCAGGTGGGGGCCAATGGGGCCGATGGGGGCCAATGGGGGCCGAACCGGGCAGGTGGGGGCCGAACCGGGCCAGTGGGGGCCAATGGGGCCGATGGGGGCCAAGTGGGGGCCGGTGGATTTCATACATTCATAAACATAAATATTGCTTTTTAAGAAATATTGCCAGATATTTATTTGATCTGATCCCCAGAATCACACAATCATAATAGTTTTAATCAAGACTCCAACTGCAATCAATTAAATAAAATTATAATTATAATTTATTTGTCGCATAGATTGAAAAGTTGCATGTTGAATCCATTCAGCTAATATATTTATAATCTTGTTTTTTGCAAATAAACTGTTTCTGATAATAATATATTAATAATATATTAATAATATATTAACAGAAAACACAAAATAAACAATAAAATCCAAAAAAGAGAAAAAAGAATCAGATTAAAAAATAAATTGACATCATAAAAGTTTCAGATATTCTTTTATGGTTTTATTTATGATTTAAACTGTTGTAGTTTTATTTAAAGATTTTTTCTACAGTTTAACTTTACAACAGAGACATTTTAATATGTTTCTATTTGGTTGTTTTAAGTTGGATTTCCATCTTAGCTCATACTGTCCATCCCTTAAACTGTTTCTGTTTTTACTTTTTATTTTTTGCTTTGTATATTAGCTGTGTGTTTGTTACATCCTATTTGTATTGCTTTCTGTTTCACAGATATTTGGCATATCTTATTAATTTATTATGATTCTGTCTTCAAAGTGACACATTAACAATGAATGAATGTGGAATAAAAAGCATCTTCAGAGCTTCTGTCTCCTCCTGCTGCAGCCCAACATTTGGACTGACCGTCTTTCTGCCTGCAGGACGATGATCAGCTCTGACAGAGGAGAGCAGGCCGACTGACAGACAGCGATAACAAACGGATCCATCTTCATCTTTATCCCCCCAGAAGAACCGCTGGGAGAGATGAGAAATGAAAAACACTCGACTAGATACAAACTCCTTCAGCAGAGAGACAAGAAGATCTGACCATTTATCAGTGTGGGGGAAAACCTGGAACAAGTGTCGCCTCGGGATGTTCGGAGTCTGGATCTTTATAATGATGTCAAACACAGGGAAGTAAAACTAATCAGAAGAAGAAATGACCATTTGTAGATTCTGCAGATTAGTGAAGAAAAAGGCCTGAGAGTTTCAGAGGAGCATTCTGGATCAGAGACCTGAACAAAGATCATCTTCAATAAGCAGCCATGAGTTTCTGACCATCAAACAAACACCAGGATGTTAATCAGCTGTGAGTTGCCCACTGGTCCCCACCATCTTCTCCATTCTCTCCATCCTCTCCATTCTCTCCATCTTCTCCATCCTCTTCATCCTCTCATCCTCTTCATCCTCTCATCCTCTCCATCCTCTCATTCTCTCCATCCTCTCATCCTCTCCATCCTCTCTATCCTCTCCATTCTCTCCATCCTCTCCATCCTCTCCATCCTCTCCATTCTCTCCATCCTCTCCATCCTCTCCATCCTCTCCATTCTCTCCATCCTCTCATCCTCTTCATCCTCTCATCCTCTCCATCCTCTCCATCCTCTCCATCCTCTCCATCCTCTCCATCCTCTCCATTCTCTCCATCCTCTCCATCCTCTCCATCCTCTCCATTCTCTCCATCCTCTCATCCTCTTCATCCTCTCATCCTCTCCATCCTCTC
>CAEGAF010157780.1:0-21140 GCA_903067075.1 Micropoecilia bifurca
TGTGTGTGTGTGTGTGTGTGTGTGTGTGTGTGTGTGTGTGTGTGTGTGTGTGTGTGTGTGTGTGTGTGTGTATGTGTCTGTGTGTGGGCGTGTGTGTGCACAGCAGCAAGAAAAGGCCATTGATGAATATCACATAACTGTTCTCCTGACCCAGGTTTTTCCACCAGAGCTGCTCAGGCCTCATCCATCTATATTATCACACCATCGCTACCTATTCAGAACAAAGAGTTAGCCTATTACCACAATTTAAAATGTCATTGTTGTGTGTTTCAATATAAAGGTCTTATCATAAAAAAAATCTAAATTTTTATGTTATCTCTCCAGAAGGTATTTATACAACAGAAACAGTAAAGTGGATTTTGGAAATATAACCTCAATTGACCTCGATATCTTTAACAACCTGAGCACTTCATCATGATGTACAACTTAAGTTTGTCATTCTGATCCAAAGGTAAAGTCTTGATCAAAATGATCCAATTTTCACAATTGCACATTTTAACTAATAATATTTAACTAAAGTACAGGTATGTTACAAATTGTGAAAATTAGATGTTTAGGCTTTATCCATATATTTAGAAAAAATTTCAAAGTTATAAAACAAAAATGAACTAACATTGAACAGACATTTAATTTTAAAAAAATGTAAACTTTATATTTTAGGAATTTTATTCTATTCTGTTCATCATTAAGGAGAAAAATTCAAACCTCAAACAGGAGATGTATGTTGAATTTGAGAGAATTTGCATCGAATTAAACAAACACAGAAAAACACTTGGACCTGGGAGTGATAATGCACCTAACTTAATCTGGTTGTTGTAAATTAGAAAACCTGCAGGATTAGCTAACTTGGGTGTCAGATTTCCGGGCGAACCAGAAACACCTTCCAGCAGGAACATAATTGTGTTAAAACCTTTAATGCATTATTATCTATGTAGTCAATTAATCAAAATTAACGCACTAAGTGATTTGCTTAAGATAAAGTGAAGGGTTTTATTCCAGCCTTTTACAACTTCATGGTAATACAGATGGCTGTTTACTTTCAACAAAATGGTTTTTAAAACCTTATGGAAACTTTCATGCTTTTTAGATAATTTCATCTTTGGACGTTTTTTGTTTTTTTTTAAACCCTGTGCAAGTTCATAAAACTCTAAATTAATCAGCTGAATGTCACTGTTTACAACTGAATAAGTCAACAAAGATGGGTTCAACACGTTTCATGACAAAGTCATGATGTTAAATTCCCCCAACCGTAACATCTGGTTAAATTCAGATCATCTGAGCGGCAACTGCTGCAGGCGGCCGATCGGGTGTCCCTTCACCATTGTGTTGGGGATGTGATACTGCGCCTTCTAGCTGAGTGGCCGAAAAGATAGGAAGAGTTGTATGTACATACGCTTCTATGGTGAGAACTGGGAAAAGGCTGTGAAGTCTGCCTGTGCAAGGTAGATAAGAGCACTTCTGAGGAAGAGCCACTCGGACACAGCTCTCCCAAAGCCTCCACCATCCATCTCGTTTCACTTTAAAGACACAAAATCCGCCCTGTTACACCAGCCCTCACTTATATTTCTTCTGCCTGCAATCTTCCTTGCACTAATAATGGTATTATTGTAGTTTTAGGCTAGTTGAAATGAATGTGACTGGTAATATAGCTCATAAAAGAGAAAAAACAAGAAATAGCCTTATTTGGACATCATACAAATGGACAAGTAGAGCTGCATAAGACTTTGATGGAACATGGAGACGCTGCAGACAGCCATTCAGATAATGCATTTCAAAGGTATTTAATTATGAAAATAACATGGAGCATGTATGGCAACGAGGGAACAAGGAATACAGCTGAATTCAGTGGATAATGACAGAAACTGGGCCGCTTAAGTACCACGACAAACAGGTGAGACTGGGAGACGAACAGACGAGGTGGATTGAATGAAGCTGATGAGTAGAGGAAGAAACAGGCAGATGGAGCAGAATGACACAGAGCGAAGCAAAAAGGGACACAATTACTGAGAGTAATGTAAGAAATACTAGAAATAAAACACAAGAACAAAAAAAAATCTCTGATTTAAGCCCACTCCACTACTTGTAACCATGCAGAGGTGGATCACTGTACAATCCAAGTGCTCTGAGTCACAAATGACCAAACATTTTTGACTTTGAGCAGACCAGAGTAGAATTCCTTGTCCCATGTGGAATCGGGATGGTTGCTGGTGCCCATTCCCGCTAACGTTCCGGGTGAGAGGCAGGGGTCACCCTGGACAGGTCGCCAGTCTGTCGCAGGGCAACACAGAGACAGACAGGACCAACAACCATGCACACACACACTCACACCTAGGGACAATTTAGACAGACCGATTAACCTGACAGTCATGTTTTTGGACTGTGGGAGGAAACCAGAATACCCGGAGAAAACCCACGCATGCACAGGGAGAACATGCAAACTCCATGCAGAAAGATCCCGGGCCAGGAATCAAACCTAGGACCTTCTTGCTGCAAGGTAACAGTACTACCAACTGCACCACTGTGCAGAACAGAATTTGTGGTTCAATGATGAATTGTCCAGCTCCTGAAGCTGATTGATGGATTTTTTTCATTTGTAACATGTGAATGTGACAACAAAAATAATCTGAATAAATCCACCATCAGGGAGCAAATACCTTTTCAGAACACAAAACATTCAGAATCTTAAATGATATAAGCTGTGTGTCTATTGAATATTTAATTACGCAATTTGACATTTAAAAAATAAATTTGCTTAGTGGAAGCATGACAATTTTCTGCAAAGCTAATTTTTCAACAAAAAAGTTTGCCACTGGGTCAAGGTGGGTTTTCATAGACTAGGCTTCATAGACTTTGATTTAATTCACACACAAGTTTAACAATGTGCATGTCATGTTTTGTGATAAGTCATTACCCAAATAAACTCATTCACATGTGATTTTAATTGCATTTTTTATTTAATGGAAACACCTGCAATTTTGAAACTGTGTTTGTTTGACAATGTTCTGTGTACATTTGTAAATGAAATGCTCACCACTTGACTGGGATCAGTAAAAATGCAAAAATTCACATCTTCCTCTGTGGATGAGTGGATTTTTGTTGGATGGATGAACAGGAAATGGCACTGACAGGAAGATAACACACATTTGATATTTAACTCTAATAAACAGATTATAACTGGGAAAATATACTCAAACAGGGCAGACGTGCATGTGTTAACGTTGGTGGAAGAGGGAGGAAAATTTATCATTTTATGGAGGAAACAATTCAACAAAACAAGCATTTATCTTCTTCACTTATTTTGCATGTGTTTTCTGGTTTACGCCATACAGTGATGCATGCACACACACACACACAAAGATCAAAACCCCTGGAGAATCATATAAATCATCTGGCCTGTTGAGGACGGCAATCTAATAAAGACGCCTGTTTTCAAACAGGGCATTAATCCTGAGGGCAGAGCAGCAAAAGCAGCTTTTTGAGCTTTCTTCTTGGAACTTAACAAAACAGAAAAAATGAAGATATTTTCGAGAAAATTAATTCTGAAAACTTTCCCACTTGAAGACACGCATGGTTTCTCAGAAAATCAATCCGAATTTTACACATAAATATTAAGTGGCAAATTAATTTAATGTTTTTTTTTGCCGTCAGCATATTACTCAATGAAACAGACTGACTTTTGTACCATCAATAAAATCAGTTGAGATTGTGTTAACTTAAAAAAAAATCCCCAGCAGTTATGTTTTATTTTCAATTTATTTGAACCCTGAGCTTCCTGGTCTCTGTCTCACTCTCAATTGGTTTTGCATAAGTGGGTAATATTTATTACAAACTCTAAGAACTGCAGTGACTCAGGGAAGGGAGTTTGTTTTAATATATAACTAAACATTTGCATAAGCAAATACCCTTAGAACATAAAATGTCTTTAAATCTTCAAATCTCTTGCTCTGTGCCAAGAATGCAGAGTCTCACAGCAGTCACTACACAAAAACATTGGTCATATCACATTGGTTGCGTGTGTTTAACATACATCATTTCAACGTTCTTGTATTAATTCAACACTTGTTTCTTAATCTTTAAGAATTCATGCCACTTTGCTGTAGAATTGAAGGTATTCATGTGGTTTCCTGTAGGGCATTAACAGTAAATGCTTCCTCTCTTAAAGTGAAAATAGCAGCTTTATCAGATTTGGGTTTCCAGAGTTTGGATATTGAGGTCAATCTGAAAGGACAAATTATATGCTCACCAAAACCATGTTAAAGTCGTCTTTAGAACCTATGTATGACACACTGCAAAGGAATCTGAAAGACACTTGGTGTTTCTTATTACCATATATATGCAAAAACATTGGGTTCTAAAACAATTTCTGCCACTGAATGGAATGAATATTCCAGTGCTCAAATCATTATTAATATGTGAATTCAACACACTAACCATAATTCATCATGGAAACACTACAATGTCTTCTAGTTTTCAGCAGGGGAACAAGCCATCGTTACGATTTGATAAACTGTGTTGATGGACCACGATGGACTCCACAGTGTGTCTAAGTCCTTCGATCTAAAGCCTGACCTAAATCAAACCCAAAATTCAGGCTAAACTTAAATGCTTCCTGGACTCAAACTCAGGTCGGGTTGGGTTGGATTTTTTTAGCCTCGATCTAAACTCTAGCATATTTTGGTTCAATTTCAAAGCCTCACATAGCTATGGGAGCGTTGATTAAATAATGTATGCCAGAGACTGGCTCTACTGCCCAGTAACATCTAATTTTGTTCATTTTCAAGTTACCTAAATCATATCCATTGTATGTTCTATGTTTTATTTACCTGTCTCTTTTCCTTTAGACTCAGTATAAAAAGGTCTACATGTGATCCAAAGATGGATTTGTTCTGAGTTTCACACAGGTAGACGACCACAACTAAGGCTGGGCAATATGGCTCTGAGATAAAATCTCTGAATTTTTTATGCACAATCCACATTTCAATTTTATTCAAAAATAATTCTTCTTTCGTTTCTTAATAAGTAATTACAAATTACAGAAAATATTTATGGAAACTTTTATTTCAGAACCATCAAGATGGTCGGTCCTGGACAGGACTCTTAGTAACTATGGAAACTCAAGGTGTGCATTGTTGAAAAGTAAAGAATAATGAAATCTTCATAAAGAAGATTAATCAAACAAATAGATGATTTTTTCTATCTGTTTCATCGCTGACATGCTTATAGTTTTTTTTTTTATTTATTTCTTTAAATGAGAAGGCTCTGAAAAACAAACCTAAATGTAAAGACAAATAAATGGAGAGGAGAAACCAGGAGGAGGGCGATGGGATGGACTGACAGAGCAGCTTCTTACACGTTGTAATGATTTCAATTAGCAGGAAGGGCTCTGGAAGCAGCACTGTTTAACTGGTCACCATGGTGATCTGGATGCAACATCTTTCCCATGTGGCGAGGTTAAAAGAGCGGGGCGAGTTATGAGGCGAGGTTGTTGGAGTCGCAGAAGGAAGGTGTCTAGAATCGAGTGAATGATTGGCAAAGAAGAATAAAAGAAGCAGTGAAGGAGGCCTGGAGGAGAGGAAAAATGGATGGGAAAGTGGAGGTGGAAGGAGAAAGGAAGAATAGTGAAGAGCAAATCAATGTAGAGAGTTATGGAGCAATAACAAAGAGAGAGGAACAAAAAGATGTGGGAAATGAAAACGAAAAGAATTGATCCGATCAGTAAGTGTGGCAAGAAGAAGACGCGGTAAATGAAGGGAGGGAAATCATTTGACTTATTATAGAGCTGAAGATGATGGGAAGTGATGATATACCAGCTATATAGGTAGGAAGAGGACAAGAATGGGAAGAATGCCAAGATCTATACCTAGAGGCAAATTAAGAATGCTTGTGGTTTAGAGATACGATGTATGACTGGGGCTTCCTAATGTCTGGTCATTGTTGCCTCGGCTAACGTTTTGCTTGACTCTAAATGGAAATTCTAAATTTAATCAGTTAAATTGTTTTACCATTTATGCTAAAAATCAGTCATTGTTCTATTGTTTTTTTTTGGGGGGGGGGCTTCTTTTCCTTAGTATAGCATTTTGGAACAGTTCCAGGTCACCTCACACCTTTGCCGATTCCAACTTTCATATTTTTTATTATTTCTTCTTTTTTCCCCATTTTGTATCCACTTAAAATTAGCATTTTTCTGATATATAATTATAATGGACATAAAAATGTTCAAAAGCCATGAGCCGTACAGAATTTCATTTCCTCAGTCGTAAGCATACTAATGCTAATGCTAATGCTAACCCATTTTTAGAGTAGATTTCTTAATGTTACTCTCCCAGAAATATGTAAAATATCAATCCAACCAAATTACATTAAATTATATTTTGACTAGATAGCTTGACATGATAACAGTTTGTTTAAAGGTTGACTGAATACCACTGCTTTCTATTGATATTTATGGTGTATTTCCTGCTATTCCACTTTAATTAAACTCTAGTTTGTTTTCCAAGAAGGTGGGAATGTGCAATCGACGCAGACCAAAAAAGTGAACTGGAGTCCAACACACCTGGGTAAATAAATGCAGCCAAAACAAAGGTGTGAGTCTAACGCTAGCGAGGAAAATGGCTCATGGCATTTTGCCAAAGACAGAAAAGAAATTCTACAACAGATAGAATCTGACACCATTCCATGTTTGTTTGCATTTTGTGAAGAAAGAAGTTGCGCTCAGTGTCTTCTTCAGGGGTTTATGTGTCATTTCCTTCTGTGGTTCTTGGTGCAGCACCCCCACAGATCTGGGAGTGATATCACACTCAACCAGGTTCCACTACAAGCTTTATGTTTTAATTAATTACACCTAGCAAGTAAAAATGTCTATTTCTCTGTATTCTAAACATTCACTGTGTGTTTTCTGGACCCTCTGTTTCATTGTGTCTCTTGGTGAGATGCGATGAAGTTGTTCCAAGCTTGTACCAAGGAGAATTCATCTGCTTACTGTTCGACCTAAATGGTTTTAGATACAGAATTAAACAAATTTTCAAGAAAATTTCAACAATTTGGAGCAATAACAAAGAGACAGAGCAGCTTATGTAAGTAACCTGCATAGGGTTCTCTCTGACCTCCAAACATCAAATCACTTCAAGAAGTTAATTTAGCAGGTAAGTTACACTTTAAATGGAACCAGAGTATTTCATATCTACCATATTTTAACTTCTAATTTCACTTTCATAGCTGTTTGAATCAATTGCATCTTGGCATTCTTAGTTAAATTTGTATTTTCAAAAAGAATTTCTTTGTTAAGACTTTGTCGAATGAAGTTTGGTTCATTTGTATTTTCTACTGAAATGCAGAGCAGCTTGCCGACTACATTTCATGACAGTATATAGGTGTTAGCAGCTTTTCAAAGTGAAAACTCTTCAGTACTGCATTGCAGTGGTCAGAAGGACCTGAAGGAGAACCATCCTGCGAGGTGTGTGTGCGAGTGTGTGCATGTGTTGTGGTCTGGAGGGGGTCAGCTATTTTGCTTGGTCCTTTTCTACTATGATTGGCTACCTGGGACCCACAGCTCCACAATCAGCATCCCAGGCAGGAATCAGGGAGCGTCACTGATCTGAAGAAGATGAATGTCGTTCAGACAGCAGCAGATGAGCGCTGGTGTGAGTGTGGAGGAGCTGCTGAGTGTGTGGCTCGAATCTTTCCCTCCATCAGCGTCTCTCCGGGATCCTCACCACACACACACACACACACACACACACACACACACACACACACACACACACGCATGCATGCATGCATGCTCCCAGCGGGTGTCATCACTCACAGGAGGATATCAGAGCCGAGTTAAATCCACGGAGCTGTCAGAATGCGGCGGATCATAATTACCACCGGCCTGATCCGGGTGTGGCGCCGTTTGTGTGTTTCCAAGCGACCAGCTCATCACCGATGTGAGGCGCACCGTCGCTCGCTCAGCGGTTTGCGTCACCTCCCGTCCACAACCTTCAGGCGTGGCTGGGCGATAAATCACAAAACTAACAGAGCGAAAGAAAAGAAAAGAAAAAAAACAAAACCTTTTGCGGCATTTTATGAATACATATGAAAAGAGCGAGTCCTCTCGCCCTGACAGGACTGAAGATTGAGGAGTTATTATTTTATTTATTTATTTACTTACTTTTTTGTGACACTAGACCCGCTGCTGGAGGAGAAGCTGGGCGTTCAGTACATGCATGAGCCAGTCACTGTGTGTGTGTGCGTTTGTTTAGAATAGAATAAAAGTACTTTATTCATCCCAGCCGGGAAATTACTTAATTTATAATACCTTGTGGGGACGATTTTCCTGACATATACTATGTTGTGGGGACCAATTGCTCCTTGTGGGGTCCCCACAAGGGGAAATCCTGTTTTAGGGTCAGGGGTTAGAGTTAGGACTAAAGTGTGAATTGAGTTTTGCTTAGGGTTAGGTATGTGATGGTTAGGGTTAGGAAAAGGGTAAAGGTCAGGTTTAGGCTGTAGAAATGAATAGAAGTCAATGGAAAGTCCCCACAAAGATAGCCGCACAAACGTGTGTGTGTGCGCGTGTGTGTGTCAGAAGCCAAGCAATCCCACTGACAGGTGTCGTGGTGTAAATCAGGCGGCACACATTTAACAGCAGTCAAGGCTCACAAGCACAGCGTCCTTGTTCCGCACGCAAAGTGTCATGGGATGCTTAAAGGACTCATTCACTGTTATGGCTTTCAAACCCAAAAAACACAAATCTCGTGACATTTATGCTTCCTAATAGTGTTTGACCTTCCGGGTCCAATTCTGCATGATTCACTCCAACAAACTGGATACAAGCTGATTTAGTGTGAAAAAACTACACTTTATTGTAACTACACTTTGTATCGGCTCCACAACTAAAGACATGAATATAAATGTTAGTGACCTGAAGTCGTTACAGTCCAGGATTTGACATTTAATGCCTGAGAAATGAGAGGCAAAGAACAGGTTGATTTTTATTTTTTTGCTTTATTGAAAATTACAGAACACTCTGTTCCCAAGAAATGTCACAGTTCATCACATGAAAAACAGCTTAAGCTGTTTCACAATGCACATTCATTTTATTACTGTAGGAGCCCTTTAGTAGGGAGATTTTATTCTTTTACCATCTGGTTTATCTAAGTGATTAGATACTGGGGCCAATGTTGAAAACATTTCTAAAAATGTCTTCTGTTTTTGACACACTTGAATGTTTCAATGCATCAAACAAATGTTAAAAGATGACACTCTGAGTAAATGCAAAATTCAGGTGTGCGATACTACATACCGCATAATCAATCCGACACCAGTATCACATATAACTGATACCTTTTACAATTTACGTTTAATACATAATCAGAGCTTCTGTTTCAGGAAGCACTTTGTTTTATCACATCCTAAAATAAGTTTGATCATAACTTCTCTTGTGGCTTTTTTACATTTTGTTCTAGCCTGAATCTGCTGTTGGCACTTAGTAGCATTTGTTAGCGCTAGCATACAGCAGATTACACTAGCATGATCTCCTTCACCATCTGCATTCCTGCACAAAGAATAGTTATCTATGAATCACCGTCTTCAGTTATAAAGCACATTGACATTTATGTAATCAATAACACGCTCTTTTTTATTTCCTTCATCCAAATTATACATATTCTGGAACGTCTAATAAACATGCACACACACTTAAACACACTCCAATTCCCTCATCTCTCCTAAAACAAGTGTAGAAATCATAGCCCTCTTTAATAATTTCCTTTTTTTGTGCTTTTGCTCAGCCTTCCCCTGCTGCTCTATTAGACGCAGTCAGCAACGTCATTTCCACTTTCATCAAGTCCAATCTGACTAAACCATAGAGATTTGCTCTACAAGGGTCTCCTTGAAAGTCATCCTGCACAAATCAGAGGCAGAGCTCTCTGAAAACCTTCCCAAGTGTTCTGCTTATTGGTGATCACCAGCTCGTTTAGAATTCATAACCAATCAATTAAAGTGTGAGCTCTATTCTCTGAAGATGGCCCTCCATATGCGTGCCATGTCGAGCCTTTTTTTTTGGTGTAGCTTTAAAATGAGTCGTCGTTTTAATAACAGGCGCAGCAGGACAGAATCAAGCTGACGGCTTCCTACCGTCTTGTGCAGGCTGGGAAAACTCAAGCGAGAGGCAAATGCGTTTATGTTCTGATGCACTCATGAGATTGCTTTTGGGCAGAATGGAAAATGCTGAAAAATGACAGTGAGAGTGCTTTTCTGCAAAATGAAGTGTGCCGTGTTGAAAAATGGTCCATTGTCAGCAAACAGACTGGATAGTTGTGTGTCATCGTCTGTGATGGATGAACACCCCGGTTCATTTTATCTTGTCAAGTTTGCTGCACTTCCAACAGTACAATAAAATATGTGAACTCATGAATCAAAATCAGAGTTTGGTGCTCGACCTAAAATACACAAGAGTCAGTGTTGTGCAGTTGTTGTCGTTTTTTACCTTATGAGATGGAATATTCATTGAATATGTAATGACCAAGAGAGGTTTTCTTTTTATTACATTCCTAGGCATGTGCTATCATAGAGTCTGATCACACTGGGTCAAAAATAATAGTTTAGTCCAGAGGGCGCCGTGCCATTGCCCCTCCTGCAATGGCACGGCGTCATATAAGTTTTATGCTTATATGGAGACATTTTTAATGATATTCCAATAGTTTGTCAACAGTATAATTACTATATGGAACAAAAAAACTAACATTATTATCACTGTTGCTAAAAAGATTATAACAGTGATCGATTGAAATGTATTTATTATCTTGTTCAATCAAAAATACAAGAAAATACAATAAATGAACTGGTTTTTATTTGGTTATTGTAAGTATATAACTTTCTGACAATGTTCTTATAGTTCAATAACACAAGTAAACCAAAAAGATATTAGAATATTAATATGTCAGCTGAAAATTTAAAGTAGTGCTACCCTCAAGAAAATGGCCAAAGATGTATTTTCTATTTATCAACTGAACAGTTTTTATTAAAAAAAAAAAAAAAAAAGATTTAATCACAATTTCACTACATAGTTCTTTCAAACTGTACTAAAAACGTGTTTCTTTATAGTCAACATCTGTGTCACCTGGTTTTGGGCTATAAAGATGTCAAAGCAGTTCTAAATGAAGCTTGTTCATCCAGTCAAATGGTCAATTTACATCAGCAAAACACAGAAAGTGTTTTTACTGCCAGCAGATTGAGTGCGTCACGTGTGTGTTGTCTCCACAAAACCCTTCAGAGGCAAATTTGTGCAAACTTCCATTAAAACTACGCTGTTAGATTCTCCCCGTTCTTTCTC
Source organism: Micropoecilia bifurca (assembly GCA_903067075.1). Lineage (NCBI taxonomy): Eukaryota > Metazoa > Chordata > Actinopteri > Cyprinodontiformes > Poeciliidae > Micropoecilia > Micropoecilia bifurca. Next base: position 11,318 of record CAEGAF010157780.1, read on the forward strand.
TACCTTCAGGGTGTATCAGTGCTCTCTTCCACTTTTACTCCACCTCTCGCCTACTCATATTTTCATAAGCTCTCCAAATAAAAAATAAAAATTCACACATATGCACATTCTAAAAGAACATGTGCCCACACACTTGGCACAAGCATGAAACTGTTTTGGTCAAAGAGCAGCCACACGTTAGTTTTTATGTTTCTTTTTATTTTGTCTCGTTTGCATTAGTGCCAGTTTAATCAGTTCAAAGCGATGGTACACAGTGGCTGAAGGTTTGCCTTTAAGACTTGTCTTTGGCCCACCGACATGCCTGTAAGTAAGTTCTCCATGTACATTCAGATCAGCTTCCTTTGGTGAACTATCTTCATGCCCAGAGAACAATAAGGAGGGGCAAAGAAGAAAAAGTTTAATCACTATTTTCCAAACACATTTTTCTTTCTTTTTTAAGTTTTAGGGAGTTCTATTTTTGCATCGTTTGGAATACAAATACACAAGAAATCTTGGAGGCGGTACTTTTCTGGTGCCCATTTACTTTCAGAGAATTCAAAGAATTCTATACACATAAGCCATCAAATGCATGTAAGTGTATTTCATGTAAATGCTCTTAAGGTTCACCACTGTGTCTCTTAGGGGGCGTTTACACGACAACGATCCAACAAAAAACAGAAGCTTTGTTCCGTTTTTGTTGGATCATTTACACCAAAACGTTTTAAATACGATCTGTGTTTACACAGTAACGGTCGAAAACGTGTAATGCTCTCGCTGTGCCTTGTTGGTGCTCGGTTCTTTGAAACTAAGTGCGCATGTTATTCCTATATCAGTTTGATAAATAGGAGCTTCCGCACTTCCCATATCCGTGTCCTCTGTCTCCTTTTTCAGCAGTTAAACAGTTTAATCCGTTGCTAACAAGTCATAATCTGTTTTTCCGAGCCGCCATCAAACGCAGAATGAACGCTGAGACGCTCGCGCTGGGTTTACACCTGTGAGGCAGTGAAGGAGACCAGCTGCTGCTGCTCAGGTGTGTTAGTCATGGCAGCAAACCAGCAAAACGCAAATGACTTCAGTTTTTTCCCCGAACTAACTGACTTAGTTGAGTAAAGCTGTTGGATAGAGGTAATAATAGCTAAAAGATGACTAGCTAATATCAATACAGCACTTTAAGCTAATTAACAAGTAGCATGTAGGCCACTGATGTTTATGTTCAGTTACGTTCATTTTGCCCCCCAAAATAAGTCGATGCCCCTCGTTAAACTAGTCTGGAGCCGGGTTGGTCCATAGGTCTCTAGATAAGAGCTGAACAAGCCGCCGTGTATTTAGCCACCTGGGCGGTGCGTAGCGGTGAAGAGACGCTGAGTGAACCGAATCTGATGGGGAAACAGTAACATCAGCATTCTGAGTAGTTTCTTCTTCTGTGGATTGTAGGAAGCAGCCATGTTTTGCTCATATTATGCATGAGCTGGAGATTCTCTGGAAGAAAAGATCCGTTTTCACTATTTACACGACAATGGAAAACGGTATGTTTCAGAAACATCGCACTCTGGAGCCCGTTTTCAATCTGTGCCGTTTTCAGAGAAAACATTCGTGTTTTTGTGTAAATGCAAACGAAACACAACTCTTCCGTTTTTCCCCCAAACGTTGTAACTTAGTAACTTTGATCAAAATTCAAAGGTTTACTCCATTCTTTGTGAAGTTAGAGCAGAACCCAACTGAGCCTTCGGATTAACAGGAGTCTGGGTAAATTCACATAGAAAGAAGAATGTTGTTTGCCTGAACACATCGGCACAAAGAGTATCAAAGGTCTGCTGTGAAAATGTAGAATGTCAATATCTGCTAATGTAGCAGTGTACACCTATTAAAATGTCCAGTTTGAGTTCTAAACATCTATAGTCAGTTTAAGCTGTGCCGTAGGTCTTGCTAGCAGTTAGCTTCCACTCTGAAAATGAATTAATATTTTTAACAAGTCAACTGATTTTACACGTTTCTGAACTAAAATTATTAAAAAACACATAGAAACTCACATCGACAAATTCTACAAAAACTGTCTTTAAGTTTGACGAACTATTTCTGTATTTAAAATTTTCACATTGAAAAGGAAGTAAATCTTGTGTTCCACTGTAGGTACAGAGTCAACTCATAAAGCACTTCTTAATAATTCATGTTGCAGAGTTCTTGCAAGCACCATGAAAATACTGTTTCTGGCTTATCATTAGCTGCTAACAATGGCAATAGTTCTAGACTGCTAATCTAGATTGATGTTGGGTAACAGGTTTGAAAATGACTGATTGAAAGGACTAAATTTAGCTTACCAATCCTTTGTAACTTGAAGAATTGATTTAATCAAAGAAATAAGAAATAAGTAGTTTTCACCTCAACGAGGGTATGGGGAAGTTTTAGGGTAAAATTTGCAGATGTACATGTGTAGAAGTTAATAAATAAACGCTCATTGTCAATATTTGCATGGAGGTCTGGAGTATTTGCTCTCTTTGAGCAACGGCTGCTAATATTTTTCTGCCGTTTGAAGATTTTTCCTTCCTGGAATATTCTGTTAGCCTGGGGGCGGGGGAGGGTGGGGGCGTTTGTTTTTATTGGGGTGATTCTGGGGCTTTCCTGTCACTTGCTTTGTTACAAATAAAGATATTTTATTACATTTCAAATTTACTGTCCCAAATAAATGATGAGTTTTGCACAGTGAATTTATATATATTTTACAAAGCCTTAAAAAATTTTAGGTAATTTATAAATGTTTCTTAAAGTTCCTTCCGTTTCCTCAAACACTCGGTCAGTTGAAGCTGGAGGCCATAGGGAAAGCCAAAACAGGAAGTGCACAGGTGCATTAAGGAAGTTAGTGTTCCATGCAAACTATTGTTGGTTATGTGTCATAGGGGAGGGAAAATCCAGCTGTTTTTTTTTTTATATCCAAGCTTGTTTTTTACGCAAAAGATATGGTTTAGAAAATAATTGTGGAAAATATATCTCGTATGTTTTACTATCTTGGATGTATTATAATAATTCATCAGCAGTTTGCTGGACCAGTGATCCAAATTAAATGCTCAATAAATAATTATATAAAATGAACAAAACAAGTCCCTGCTGTGGAACCATGAAGCATTTTTACTTAAAGAAATACACTTGGATGTATAAACAATTCACATGAAATGAAACATTCACTTTTTTAAAGGTTTTATAGGTAACATATTGTATGCTCTCAGTTTTATTCAAGGTTAAACACTGAAGAATAGAACTTTTACATATATAAAAAAATATTTTCTATGAAACAAAGAAGCTTAAGATCTCAAAGCACACAAAAATCCTGGGTGAACATGACATGAATTATTTCAACCACTTAGAGTCTAAACAGCACCAGAGTGAAGGATTTCCAAGAAGAACTGGGTTGTGCTTTTATTCCCAGTGTGTCAGATTATAAAAACATTTGTCCTTTGCAGTCTGTCAGAAATAAAAACAGACTAACACCAGAAAATGGATAATAATGGCCTATATTGCACTGAATGGTCTCGAGTCTAAATACATGTCAGAGTTGATTATCAGAGTTGAGTTTCTGTGTCTGTCAGCTCTGAAACTAACTGACTGAAAAGAAACAGCGACTCATTTACACCAAGACACAAAACACAGCTTTTTAAAGGTATAGGTAATGTTATTTACATAGCACATTTTCAGCAACAAGGCAATTCAAATGAATACAAAGTGCTTATAGATTTCACTGCAACTTTCCCAGACATCTCTGTTCTTTGTTTTCTTGTTAACCACTTTCTGTGTGAATGCTGCCTTCCCTTTTAGATGTTCAGGCAGCTCAGCTAATTGTTCAGCTTATTGAAGCTGCACATTGCAAGGCCACAGCATCAAAGGTCAGGTTACTGTGTACGTCACAGATGTTTCACACATCAGTTGTCAAAGACAAAACATCACACGTCATATTTACACTCCATAGATTCTAAAGCTCAGGTTGGAACAAAGGTGCTGAATAAGCTCAAACAAAAAAGAATATATTGTGTAATCTCTGTGAAAATCTTTTTCCTATTAGGAAACGTCAAGGCCAGAAGAGTTTTTTTCAAAACCAATTTATATCCCACAAAACCTTAGAATGTCTACAGTTATGCTTTTGAAATTAAAGTTTGTTCCTTTTTTAAAGCATGAATGACTACTTGCTTTGTGTACAAGGTCAAACAAGAAGCCTGCGCAAATTCGAAGCAGCCAAGTATCTCAGTAAATCATTGAAGAAATGTATGAGAGCCTTGCTGGATGTGAAGACAGAAAAGATTCATTCAGACGCTGACGGAATGACATTGAATAACTTGCTGCTTTATTTGTTAAAAGCTGATTCATGCGTTCATTCATTTTTTTCCCCTCAAATTTGAGTGAATGTTCAATGAAAAACTTTAATTCAAAAGTTCAGAGTAATAATGGTTAATTCCACTAATTTACCATGAAACAGGTGTGATTTTCCGAAAACAGATTGAGTTTATTCCTGGACTTGATAAAATAACACTTTTGCTAATGTGAGACCACCTGGTTTCCTGGACGCTAACGCTAACAACTAGCCAACAGCAAAGGATTATTATTATTTTTTTTTTTTTTTTTTGCCATCTTCAAACCTTCAGTTTAAAATTTTTTGCAAACAAAGGACAGTATCTTAGAAACCTGTAAAATCTGATCACATCTCTATTCAATACATATTTTCACAGAAATCCATGTTGGTCGGCCCGTAACAATGCCTGACAGAAACTGTTCATCATAATAAAGAAATAATAATAATTATAATGAAGTCAGATTAGTTAATGGAAGATAATATCTGTATGTATATCTGTGAGTAGTGTGTTACCATTGAAATGCTTTTCTTTTTTAGGCTTTGCTTTAATTTTATATTTTTACAGGCTTATTTATTCTGGAAACCTTAAATGAAGGCATTTAAAGAGGAATGGTGATATCTGGTTAAAATCTGTCACAAGCAATTGTTAATTGCAGAAGACACAATATTTTCTAGGTCAACAAGTCAGTTGTGTTCACTAGTTTCAAATTGTATGTCAAATTGACAGTATATTGGTTGCTAGGGAAAAAAAGACTGACAATTCAAAGGATTGATAAGCCTTGAGAAAATATAGAAACAGCACATGACAATGAAGTTGGCGTCTGCTTTAGAGCACCCTGTCTTTTCAGATTTCGGTCAGCTATTTCAAGTTTAAGTTTTCTCAACAGTTTCAAGAATTTTTCTAAACGTTTCAGTTCAAGAACAGGGGGGGAAAGCAAGATCTTTATTTTTTCCATTGTTTTAGCTCAACATGACATGAACAAAACATCGAATAAGCAGGGTGGTGACCATAATGTCTTGTTTTTTCTGCAAGTGCAAATGTTCAGCAGTCAAAAAATTCTGAAGCTCATAGATGCTTCCTAATTCCTTCTTGGATGAAAGACAGAGCCCTGCTGAGGGTTTTGTTGACTTATATCTTAATCTCATTTAACAAGTCAGAGATGTGCACTTCATGTCAGGAATGTAGACTTGGAATGTTTCCCTTTGTGTCCCACACTAACTATATCACCCTTTACTGTCAACGGCTGGTGTTTACATGTGACAACATCATAGGCGATATAGCAAGAAATAAATACTATTAAGACTTGATTATTAAAGCGAACTTGTGCCATGAAAATATCCATCCATCCATCCATCAATCCATCCATTTTCTTCCGCTTATCCAGGGTCGGGTCGCAGTGGCAGCAGCTTCCTAAGGGAGGCCCAGACTTCCCTCTCCTCAGCCACTTCTTCCAGCTCCTCCAGGAACCCCAGGCGTTCCCAGGCCACCCAAGAGACATAGTCCCTCTAAGCGTGTCCTGAGTTTTCCGTGAAAATATGCGGCAGTTTTTTGTAAGTGACTGAATTATACTTTTCTTTTCCATTGACCATATATATAATTGCGCAATTGGACATTTCAAAAATAAATTTGCTTAATGGAAACAGCAATTTTCCCCCTTGAAAATGAGATCTGGATCTCAATGGGGTTTACCTGGTTAAACAAAAAAATTTTTTTTTAATTTTTGAAAAAACCTCTTCAAGAAAACATGGGATGAGGTGGTTTTATAATTGCATCAAGAAAAATGTTAGATTAACTTGCAAAGATACAATGGAAACACTTTTTTCACACAAGAGTCACATGATCATCAGCTGCTGGTGGAAACCATGAAGAAGACGAAGACAGAAAATAGCTGGAGAATGAAGCAGCATGTTGTTTAATGACTAACCACATGAGTAAACTTATTCACATGTAATTTTATTTGCATAATTTAATGGAATTGGCACAATTTGCCAAATTTTGTGTTGTTTTTTTTACATTAGTATAATATCAACAAAGTTTTGCACATATTTGTAATGAAATGCAGCTGCAAGCATCACGTTATGATTTTGCTTCTTCCATGCTCCAGTTCCAATATGAGAGTTTCAGTGCGAGTCAGTCATGCAGGGATTTTTATGAAGTCCTATCTACACAGGCCCATAAACATGAATACATTACTGATCCTTACATGGATATAAACGCACGCCATGCTTTTCTGATGATTTTTATGTCAGAAAGATATTTGGCTCAGAGTTAAAGCTGCTGGGATATTTGTGCAAAAGGAAAACGAAAGAAACCACCCAACACATTGTGGGTGTCTTCATTCACTCTCTATTTGGAGACATAGATGCTAGGCAATTTTATTTGTATAACATATTTTCAGTAACAAGGCCATTCAAAGTTCTTTTTAGAGGTACAAACACAACCAATAACATTTAGAATAATTTGTTTATGCCATACACAATAATGTTTCTCAACTGTTGAACCTTATTCAGACTTGAGGTTGTGCCCATTGCAGGTTTGTGACCTTGTTTTTTTATTATGTATTTAATGTTTTTTAACCACCATGTGAACCTAAAAGAGAAATGTACACATCTCTGCACAACAAATATTATCAAAAAATTATATAAACCTTACACCCTGTTTGCTTCCATCTCATTATTTTGACTTTTAGTGAACATAGAAACCTTGGGAAATATGTTGATGTTTGTGGCTGGAATATTAAAAAATATGAAAAGTCAGAATATGTACAGAATTAAGGACACATTTACAGCTTAACATTTGTTGCCCAACCAGGACCAAAATGTAGTCTTTTTGAAATGATGTAGATGTTGTATTTGTTGCCAGGTCTTGGGGGTAAGTAAGAAACATTATCTTCTTAATTAAGAAATAAGTATTTTATTAAAATTCGTCTTGAGGTTTTCACTTTTTTTTCTGTCAGCAGGATCAAAATGTAGTTTTCTAATCATAAGCATAATAAAAAAGGTGGAAACCACCGAACATTAGATAAGTCAGTATGTGTACCAAGAATTCATTCACAACTTCTGCCTACCGTAGCTACAAGTCTATCAGACGCAGAAAAACAACATTTCTGTTAGCATTATTGGTTTCAAGGGATGTCTGACAATTGGATGGAACTAAAGCTACTGATGAGAAAGAAAATCTGATGAAGGTTTCAGAAACAGTGATGGCTGCTCTACTGGACAAAACGTTGGAATTTTTGTTCCTAATAATTTACGAAGTCTCTCGCCTTTGTGTTCTACATCTTTAAAGTGCAGCTAACCTACCTGTGAAATCAAAGCCCCGCCCCTGACAATATTTGGGGCGGAGCCAAGAGACAAAGAGGCGTGGCCAAGTGTGGGGCTGAGTAGAGGAGGATAGCTGTGGTCAGAATAAAAGAAGCCCTGCTACTAACTTATAAACTTTGTAAAAAAAGTATTCAGCTTCTTTTTTTGATAAAAGTAACTGCTGTCTTCAAAACAGAAGCGAATATTTTTTTCTCGCACAAAAAATCTACCTCACTTTGTTCAAAGCTCTCCAAAAAGTAAGTGTTCCCTATGAACTCTTTGGTGTTTGTTGCACGCAAAGCATTCTTTTGCATCTGATTTAACCCACAGCTTCAAACACTGATCAAAGCGTTAAGATAAAAGAACAAAAAAAAAAAAAAAGCTGATGAATGTAAATGTTTCTGGGATAGAAGCTATAAGATTCAGTTTGGGTTTCCAAGAGGAAAGGAACACCTTCAGAAGCTGGTTTTATTTTCACTAATCATGATTATTGCAATAACTCTGCAATATCACTAAAAATAATTCTACAACCAGACCGGAGATCTGAGAAAATTCCTTATTTGTGTTTGCATGTATACTTGGGTAGGGTCCAACTCATTCCATTCTGTGACAAATATTACGCCAAAATATCATCTTGTGTTTTAATAATTTTGTCTTGTATCAAAGTATTTCGATCTATATGTCTGTCTACGTAATTGACCCTCCAGTTCCCATGTTTAACTCCCAACAGGAAGTCGTGGTTGTTTTGAAGTAATCTGATTGGCTGACATAACTTTTAGTTTGTATGCTGCCAGTTTGGCGTTTTGCGCAAGTTCATGTGGATGAAAATTTTCCTGAAATTTAATACCATGTGTAAGATATTATTTTTAAATTATGTGGCAGAGATATTGGTTTTTATAAAGACCCAACTACTTGTGGATAAAGCCTTAGAGACGAATCTTAATTCATTCAACAAGTCAAACCAATTGTTTGCTGTTTTAACAAAACTATTCTAATTACCTTCGCAGTTTATATGAAGATGATTTAAAAATGAGTTTCCGTTTCCATGAGTTTGCCCGTTTCCGTCTTATTGACATAAGATCTGGGTTTTCATCTGGAGGTCTGCAACTTGCAGCTTCAGTCAGGAGTGTCTCGTTGGCATTGTGACTCACTTAATAAATAGACCCAGGATATATTGCCCTGGCTTTGTGTTTTGTTTCATGTTTTTGTTCTGTGCCTCTATGTAAAAACACCAGGCTCATCCTGCCCCCTCCTCCCTGGTGTATTTGGTCTGAAGCTGCCACTGAGTGAAGGGCTGTGATGTCGCTGTGTCTCCGTGTATTTGAGGAGTTTTAACCTGTTTCTGCATGCACACTGCAACCGCACAAAAGACCTGCAAACAAACATCAAAGCTTTTAAAATGCATGTCAGGAGCTGATTTGTGCTCTAAAAGGCACAGATGACAGCAGAAGTGTTTTCAGAGACACACTGGTGGCATCCTTTTTTTCTTTGCTCTTTTTAACGTCTTTGATGAAATGATGAAAATGACAGATTAAAGTTTAACCTCATTTTAGTCTGAATAGTAGTTGTCAATATAATGTATCTATAATTATTGTTTATCTTAAAATATGTTTAGTGAAGATCTTTGTAAAATAAACTTTGTTCTTAATATCTATATCTTTCTTTGTTAGAGAACATTACACAGAATCATAAAGACTAAGGCACATAGCAGACAGATCAGGGAGAGTCACTGAAACGCTTACAGCAAGATTACAATAGCCAAAACTTTCCATTTGTGATAAATGACAGCTATTCTGTCATTTGTCACATTCTCCATGTCTGGTGGAGAACGAGAGAAAACGGAGGTAATGCACAAACAATCTTCTCTAAGCAAATAGCTACTTGAAGAATTGTTAAAAGGCGACAACCAAAACTTGAAAGTTTACAAAACAGCCAATAAAAATATGTGCTTTGAAATGTATCAGGAAAATTTTACTTAAGGGAAGCTAAGTGTTAACATTTTTAAAGTTAGCAAAAGCACTAAAGCTCTAAATGGAAAATTAGCTTTGCTGATTTTCCATTTAGAACTTTCGTGCTTACCACCACCATTGTATTTTAGTATTAGTTGAACCCATTTGCTCTGCCTGGAGATGACTTTGGGATGTGTAACCTCTATTTCATAAAAAAAAAATAGATGTAATAATTAAGAATATCTTCACACATATA
>CAEGAF010157786.1:0-12912 GCA_903067075.1 Micropoecilia bifurca
ACCAACTACACAATACCTGCTCTGGTTGGACACAGACTTAAAGTCGACAGCTGGACAAAATTAATCAAAGAAGTGGTGAGAAAACATGTTTCTTTTAATTGAAATAGTACAAACTGTAGCTTACATGCATTAGTAAAGTAAATAAAATGCACCAAGTACCTGCTTGAATAGTTTGATGCCTTTTAAACCTTGACACTTAACATCTGAAGGAATCACTCTAAGCCTGATGACCTGGGGCGAATGAGTGCACAGGATGACAGTTGGATGTTACAATACTTGCAGATGAATATCGATTTTTTTTTCTAGGAAAGAAAATATTGATATATATCGCGATATCGATATTATTATACAGCCCTAGTTATAATAGCTGTAGACAAAAAAAATAAAAAATGTATGTTACTTTGACTTCTCCATTTGTCTTTCATTCGATCATTTTGGCATTAAAATGAATAAATGCATGTTATAGCTAATAGACGCTGCATAATCCCAGGCACTAGGACCCAGCAGGTGCAGCACGGTGTTTCAGCGATATGCAGCTGCTCTGTCCTGTCAGCAGAGCGCACTGTGCGCACCAGGCGGGACGCGCAATCAGTGAACAGCGTCTCCCCATCCTGCAAACACAGCGCGGCCAAACCGGACAGTATTGAACATCATTCCCCATATGGACTTTAGGAAAGACAGGAACTCACAAATGTTGCTGTTTTTTCTACTCCCCTTCTCCGTTTGAAGTTGCCAGACACTTTTGTTGGGACATGGCTTCATCCGTGGGCGGCACAGAGGAGGTGCGGGTGTCCGGGCTGACGCCCCTGAAGTTTGTGGGACTGGTGTGCGTCTTCCTAGCGCTTTGCCTGAATGTCGGGGCCATCGTGAGCCCGGCTTGGGTCACGGCGGAGGACCAGTACTACCTGTCCATGTGGGAATCCTGCTGGAAGCCCGTCAGCTCCGTGGACTGGTCCTGCAGCAGCACGCTGGTCGCCGGTGAGAAAGACGCACATGTGGGGTCCAAAATGTTTGGAAGCTTTTAAACCAGCTTAGCTCTGTTTTTTTTTCTTTTTCCTTGAGTACTTCACTGTTAAATGACAGAAATGTGGGTGCAGCAGTCACCCACATTCATATTGAAATGTGCGCATCGGCAACAAAGGATCCCTGATTCCCTGCAGTCAGAACACTGCTGAACCAATCTAGTCTGTGTGCGAAATTATAAAACATCACCCACAAGAGGGCTAGATGTTAATTACTTTATAATTATCTCTTGCCTACTTAACTTAAACCGCAGAACTTAAGAGGTATTGCGGAAAACAGTCAGTTATAGAAATCAAAGTTTTACCCCTGAGTGTAAGTCTTGAGACATGCAGTAGTTTTCTATCTGTTCTTGAGAACTTTTTTTCCTCTTCTTGCTGTAGTGTTTCCCCCATTGCACCGCGGAATGGAGTGGAAATCTTTCCCAACCAGGAGCGCTCCAGATGGGGTTTCCTTTGGCCTTTTGTTGCGTACAAAATGAGCCTTTGTGTGGGTTTCTCCACCGGCCAAGGAGCAAGGGCAACTCAGAACACAGAGCTCCCCAGAGATCCAGATGCCTGGAGATTAGTTACCAGGGAAACAATTGAGGCACTTCAGAAAAGCTGGGTTTGTCCCTTTTAGGGTTCTTCCTCATGGAGTTATGTCTGGGTGCATTTTATGGGTTACTTCCCATCAGCATAAAGTTAATCAGTTTTTGATTGAATAATATGCTGGAAAATCATGATTTATATTTGTATTTGTGTCAATGCTAATATGTGATTTGATGCCACTTGTTCCAGTTTTGGGTAGCAGCCTTTAACAGGTATTTTTCAGGATCGTCCTGTGTTTTGCTCAATTCATTTTCTCATGATTTCTGACCCTTTCTCCATCAAAATAAAGCATCACCACAATATGATGCTGCCACCACCATAAAGACTATGTGTTTGTGGTGCTGTGCAGTATTAGACCCAAACAGAGCGTTGTATATTTATGACAGCAAATCTCAGCTTTTTTCTTATCTGACGGAGCATCTTTTCCTTCTTCCACCACGTGTTTGCTGTGTCTCCTGCATGGCTTGTGGCAAACTTTAATTTTCAACAATAACTTCCTTTTTGCCTCTCTTCTCCCATCTCTACTTCTTAAAATGTGCAAGAAGCCTAAATTTATTCCAGGAACATTTTTCAGACTATGACACTAACAGACTTTTTTTTTTTTTTTTTTTTTAATTATCCTATAAGCCAGATGTAAATGCAAATGCGTACAAGTAAAGCATAAATCGGTTTATACAGCTTTAAACCCACAGTGAGCTGACTGTCTAGCATTTTCTGTCTGTGCTCTCCTGTTTACCTATAAATATTTCATTTTCTTCGCTGCCTCTGGCCTTCTCCTGCGTGCCGCGCGGTGAATCGTGTTTTTGTTAGCTTGACAAAATGTTTTCTTTCTGTCTGAGATGGGTCACGCTGGCCCCCGTTCCTCTGTCAGCGCAGACAAAGTGCACTTCGGTGCCACATAAAGACATGCAGCCTCCATGTCAGCTCTCAGCAGTAGCATGCCACAATGGATGCACACAGCAAACTTCCCATTTCCTTAGGCTTGTGCTTGGGTAAGGATTATTGATTTGAGGCCCAGAAATCGCTAGCTGCCCTTCTCCTCCATCTTTTTCTTCTCAAACCACTCCACCCCCCAAATATTTTCCTTGGTGTCATGCTTGGGGCATTAACTAAATCTTGTTAGTCTGAAACAGCATCTGGCCACATAGATGTGTTTGAACTTGATCTATGAGTCAGTGTGTGACCTGGAAAAAAACAATAAGATGCTGTTTGTTAGAGGTTTGAAATATATATCTGTACAGATGAAACTAGATATGTCAGTACACCTTACAAAAAGATGGTTTGATTCAGTGCAACCTTACTCTTGGGATTATCGAAATGATTGTATACTTTGAGATTTTTATCACTTTATTCAATGCCAGAATTTTACATACACACATTTTTTTCTTTCTTTTAACAGTTTAGAGAATCCTATATGACTTTGTCATTGCTTTTTAAGCTCTTAATTTTTGTAGTTAATTGGAGACACACTTGTACTTGCATTTTAAGGCAAAACCTCAAACACGTTTTTTTTTCTTTTTTTTTTCGTTTTTTTCAGAGACACTTAAAGCTAAATCAGTCAAGATATCAGTAGGAGATTTTTGTACCTTCACAAATCAACCACATCCTTGGGTTCAGTTTCCAGATAGTATATTATATAATATAATATATCCAAGTATAAATATAATGGAAATATTTTCCCATGTCATTCAGGAAGGAAAGAGGTTTTATGTCCCAAAGATGAGTTCTGCCGCAAAATGTGTGTTTGAACACCAGAACAAAGACAAATTAAGAAACTTGTTTAATCATGTAACAGACTGTCATTTTCCATTAAATGAGTCCTGGGACAACATGGACTGTAAGGCCACTCGTAGATGAATAAGCAATTACTCTAGAAATAACACACATGGATTATAGTTTGCATATACAACTCAGGAAAACTAACCTAATGTTTTTGAGTCATGTCCGGTGCCCTGATAAAGCTAAGGGTCGATTCATCAGGAACAACAATACAGTTGGTCATCTGCTTTTTTTGGGTGTGTTTTGCTTCAAGAAAGAACCGTGGCTTTACAAAACAGAAGATGAACATAACATTATGTGGAAATATTAAAGCCTCAACACATCAGTGAGGATTAGGCATGGATGTGTCTTGTGAATGGACAATGACCGTAGTCTTACCAACCCATTTTAGTAACGAAGACATTATAGCCAATGTTTTGGCTCTGTCCCAGAGACAATTTGTAGGCCGAGTTGAAAATGTGTGTGTGAGCAAAGTGACCTTCAATCCTGACTCACTTACACTAGATCTGCCAGAAGGAAGGGGACAAAATTCAAGAAAACATGAATAATAATGGCATTATTTTAGTATTAAGCAAATCCTAACTGCCTAGGATTTAAGACTTTTTTCTTAATGTCTTAAAATGTCTTAAACAAACATTAAGAAAAAAGTTGTCTTTTCACAGAGAGGTATGCAAGTATCTCAATTCCACTGTATATTTCTCTCACAATAACACAGAGAGACAGAGAGGTGGGATCAGAGGTCATGTTTAAACCTGCACAGGCTCGACATTGGGCTTGGAATGTGGAGCAGTCATGCAAGAGCAGAGTGTGTCGATGCCAGGCTGCTGTGAGATGAGGGGACGACTGTGGCGCCAGCGTGTGAGACAGTCCAGCTCAGTGAGAGGCGGGGAAGGCAAAGCACATTAATAATGTAATATTGATCCCATTTCTGGAAGCTTATCTCTTCTCTGAGGATGGTCACAGCTCAGTGATGGCCTGGTCGAGGTGGCAGCAAAGGGCTTGACCAGGGCACTCTGATCGAAGCACTTTCTGGATTCTCCATCCTTCTGATCTGAGACAAAGCGAGTGTTTAAAGTGAAACGAGACACTCGGGGCTCTTCTGTGACACAGTTCTGCCTTAAACAAAGAGACTGAACAGAGACCTTGAAGGTTTTTCTCAATCAACACTTCACACGCACACACGGGAACCGTAATTAAAGCTCAGATCTGATCTTCTCATGCACCGTATCTCCTTTTCCATCTGTCATCACGCAGGGTACAGATTAATATTTGGCTCTTCCTGCTTGCCAGAGCCTTTAAGCACTCCCAAATCTGGCTGTGTTTCTTGCTCAGCACACAGGCTCTGCTCCAGATCTGACATGAGACAACTTTCTGCATCCCGATGTTTTCGCGAGCCCACTGATAAAGCCCGGCCAGTTGAAACCGACCGTGGGCTCAAGGCACCGAGCTGACCCAGGGACGATATTAGAGCAGTGGAGTGCTGTGTGACAACCACAGGTCAAGTCACTTCAACCCCTTCTTATTTCCTGTGAGAGGCAGCGAACACTGAGGGGTCCGCGTGTGACGGGGGCCGTGAGTTGTGTAACAAGAAGTGGGCTCTTTCCAACATCCTGTGGTGACAAGGGCCATTTATAAACTCCAAATCCTGGACCATATTTGGTCAAAAGTAGCTGATGTTTGTTTATATTTTAGCTACTTGGCCTCTGGTTTAAAGTCCCCTTCCAAAAAGAGTGGGAACTGTACTTTAAGCAGCTTATGTCTCTCCACTTTTCTTCCTGCTGGTGAATGTTTTGATGATTTTCTGCCCCAACAGAGAGGAAATCTTCTTGGCAATGCTCAATCTTTTTTTTTCTTTTTCTTTCAATTCCTTGGACTCCTTAAAGGCAGAAAAAAGAAGAATCCCATTCAAACTATTGTCTTTGAATGTGAACGCTCTCACCTATTGTAAAACTGAATCATGCCTACAGAGCATGCCTCTGTGCTTTGATGTCAAGTCTTTGGTCCACCCTCCGCTTTAAATGATTTCCTCCTGTGTAATCAGATTCCTCCCCATAATATCCTCTCTATGTTTACGTATTGACCTCCTGTTTCCGTGAGTACACAGCAGCAAGTAAAGAAAGAGACCTCTAATCTATGAAACAATAACATTATATCTACAACAAACCTGAGCCTGTCTCCAGTGGCTCATTAAAACTCTAAACCTGGTATCTCAAACACACGTCTTAATTTAGCTCAGGTTTTAAATACTAAATCAAAAACTGTGGCCTGAAGCTTAAAACCAGTATAACCAACTGAGGAAAGATGACAAGTGAGTTTCAAGATTTTTACAATATAAATAGAAAAATGTTTGCTGTAAATTCATGTATTCCATGCACCAAAATTAGCATTTTGTAGCATGAAATTGGGGTACATCCACCAGCTTTACACATCTTCTGACTGGTACTTTTTGCCCATTTTTCTTAGCTAAATACCTCAGTTAGACTGAATGGAGAGCATCTTGCCATAGATTCTCATTTGGATTCAGGTTTGGACTTTGACTGGGCCATTCTGAATGGGCTTTTATGCAAACTATTTCATTGTAGCTGTGCTTTATTTGCCTGAAAAGTGTCTTTCCTTAGTTACTTTTGTGAAGCTTCCAACAGATTTACTTTGCATTGCTGTGTATTTAGCTCCATCTTGCCCTGGAGGCAGTTTGATGAACTGCATTTTATTTAGGAGAATACAAATACGTGCCACACTTTTCGGATTTTGATTTATTAGAAGAAGTTTGAAAACCATATAACGGTTTTCATTCAACTTCATAATTATGCTCTACTTTTGTGCCGGTCTATCACATGAAATCCCAAAACCGTACATTGAAGATTTCAGTTTTAAATTTGCAAAATACGAAAAATCTCAAAACTCTGGCATGGTTGTTATTTCCAGCTGAGTGTTTTTTTGGGAGAAAATGTCAGTGGAAATGCTGAGAACGCTGCTGCACTGGCATCAACCAGAGACGATGGAGGGATTCTCATTATCCAAGCAGCCACCTCACAGAATCACTTTTTCCTTCCTATTGCACTGGCAGTCATTACTGAAGTGCTGAGATCTGTGCTTAGTAAAAAGAAAGAAGTGTTTGTTTGTTTTCTTATGTCAAGCTGGAGAGAGCTGTTCTCAGAAGGAATCTCGTCTGCGGAGTGGTTCACCTTCAAATGATGCTGGTCATTGAATCCAAGTGGCTTTGGATTGAAAACATGTTGGGACATTGACAGAACCTCAGACTATGCAGCCCACCCACTTTCTGACCAGAAATACTCCTTGTTTACATTGTGGTAATTTACCAACACCTCAACTCCATGGAGTAATCTGCTTTTCTGACACAGATGCAGAAAACATTTCTGGCACACAGCATCACAGATTCTATATTTTACTTAATAATTTGGATTAGGTGCTATTGCATATAAACTCTTCATTTCATTTCAGACCCAACAGAAGTCTTTGTTGTTAAGAAATCCAAATCTCTTTCAGCTGCACTTGAAAGACACAAAATTTCAAATATCTTCATACACTTGAAATAAAACTAACAAGCATTTTTTCTGTACAATGTACAATTCTGTACAATTCAGCTTGTTTTAAGTCGGTAATTCCTTAATTAATTTTAATTAATTAAAAATACTTGTTAAACAAGCTCATATCTTGCTGAAAAGCTAAATGCAAGTTAGTTTTGCTGTATTTCAAGAAAACTAAACTGGAAATATTTGCACTAAAAACTAGACCAAAAGTTCTTAGTGAGATTTTGCTTTTTTGCAGGTTTAGCCATTTACATTTGTGACAGTAGGAGAGACATCATAACACAAGCAACTGATTTTTTATGTAGATAACATGGTTATAGTTGAGTCATGATGACCGTAACATCACTACTATGGACTGCTACTTATTTTCCCTCAACTAGACTAACATTACTCTGGAGTTGCCTTCTGTCACGATGCATCTCAGACTGGTTTCATGATGTTCTCCGTCCTTTCTGCCCCTGTGTTTGGTCTCAGACTGGCAGATCGCCACGCTGGCCCTGCTGCTTGGAGGAGCAGCCCTCACCCTGCTGTCCTTCCTCGTGGCTCTGGTCTCCCTGTGCTTTGGCTCCAGGAGTCGCTGCTACAAACCCGTGGCCGTCATGCTGTTCTCTGCAGGTCAGTCCGTTTCTCCACAGCTATATTGACCGTGTTTATTCCTTGTCCTCATTTTTTTTGCACATTGTTGATCTCTTTTTTCTTCTACAGTGGTTCTTCAGGTCTGCAGCCTGGTCTTGTTCCCAATCAAGTTCATAGAAACAGTCAGTCTGAGGGTTTACCACGAGTTCAACTGGGGCTATGGCCTGGCCTGGGGATCCACCATCTTCTCTTTCGGAGGCGCCATCCTCTACTGCCTGAACCCCAAGAACTATGAAGATTACTATTGAAAATGTCCCCAAGGAGAACCCCCCCCCCCTCCCCCCCCAGTGTTTTCATGCTGTCATTTGATGAACGTTTGCTGTCCCACAGTGCACAACCATATACTGGAAAACAGGAAAAAACAAAACGCTTGTTGACGGTGTTTGTACTAAACTCTTCTGTTTGATGCTGTGAACTCCTAAACTGGACAGATGCCCATGAGTTTTATTAATAGGCTAAACCACAAATCCAAAGCAGCAATTCAAACCCAGCCAGAAGACATTTTGAGAGATAATGTCACTAGTCAGATAATTATGTGCAGCTCATGTGAGTCGTAGATTTGAGCAGAAAATCTGGAACAGTGGAATAATAAAGTAGCCAGAGCAGAGAAAAGTCTGCGGTAATTTCAGGTCAGAGTAGGGAGGAAGACGTCCTGCTCAAGTTATATCCTGGTGATGACAAAGCGAGGAAGACAGGGTAACATTTTAGATTTCCCCAGAGATGCTCCCAGCTGGACCTTGAACAACCCTTTCTTCCCTTTCTACATAAATGAAAAAAAGGGATCATGGAGCATTATTTTATCTTCTTCTCTTAAAATTCATAGTAATTAAGGGCTATTTTAACAGATAAAACATTCCACAGACACCTACAGATTATATGATTCTAGTCAGAAAAACATCTGCTGGATTATTATTAGCACAAGCAATCACCAGTGGCAGTGTCAATTTTCCAATACAATATTGGTCACAGATTTTTAAAAATAAAATTATCTGTTGTACTATATGTAAATATAATCTAAAAGTATGCAATCCTAGAAGAAGAGTGGGAATTAAAATGGCAAATGACCATGCTTGCTGAGTGAATACATATGTCTGAATCAGGGGTGTCCAAACAGTGGCTCATGGACAATTTATGGCCCCTGAAAACAATTCAATTGCTCAAATTTGGCTTAGTGATTCAGACATTTGATGCAGAAGTTACACTTGGTAAAAAAAACAAAACAAAACATGATTTTTTTTCTGGTTGTTCTTAAAATACAATGTTTAGATGTGTGCAACACAAAGTATTTGGCTTTTCCTGATCACGTTTTTGGCTTTAGTGTTATTTCATAGAAAATACCACCAGAAACATCTTGCAACCTACTTTTGAGAGCAGCGACAGCAGTCTAAACTTGACTAAACCTAGCAAGCATTTACAGTAGTGATGCTTATCTGCTTCTTATTCCAAACAGGTTTTAGACCAAATCAATATAAACCAATCAACCAACAAAATTTAGGATGTTGTAGGTGTGAGGTCCAGTTTATATTTCAGTTTTACAACAAATTACAGATCTACAGTAAAATAAAAAAAAGTAAATCATTTGTTTTAAAAGCAAGTATAACTTTCTCATGAGACTGTTATGAAGTCTCTTCAGAGCATTTTTCAGAGCCACTTTGATACAGACTGCTACAGATTTTTCTTCCTGCCTACAACTTTGATGAAAATTAAATGAGTTATGTTTAAATTTCCCTGAAATTAATGAAGCATAACCAAATACCCAGATTTTGTTGCCAAAATCTAAAACCCAAGACCCTTTTTATGATTCAGTCCTATAATGAATTACAAAATCTTAAAAGAAACAAATATATCTTAGAACTTAACTTTTAAAAGGTTTTGGCCTGAAAATGCCTTCATCCCCCTGTGGGAAAACCTTTGCACACCATCAGTCTGGGTGATCATGCTCCTCAGCTGAGACATGTGCTCGCAGTGCTCCCCATGTGATGCTTGTTTATCTTCCCACTCTGCTGAAATATAACAAAAACATGTAACAAGGAGAAAAGTCACTGTAGTTGAAAAAAGTTGTATATTTAAGTTTGATATTAAAGCTGGGTTAATAATAATTGTATTTAAAGTAACAATGTGAGCATGAATGCAATGATCAACCTCACGGTGCTTCTTCACAAAGCGAGAGCATGTGCATGCCACTACCGTTTGCTGCGATGTTTCTGATTACCAACATAATAAACGCATACTGGAGGAAAAATAAAAGTTTGGTTCAGGAATCAAAAGAAACCGCGGTCTTGTGTCATCAAGTCACATAGAATCAGCTCTTTTATTAAGTACAGCAAGTTGAGGCATTTGCACAGGAAATCAACATCTTCTGAACACATAATACATGGTGGCATAATATGCATAAAAGTACAAAGCGCATACTTTTTATGCAAGTGTCTTTTAGTGTTCTTTCAGTGATACGAGCTCCCACGTGGAGCCGGATACAGTGTACAATCTACAATTCGCATTTGTCACAACTTGCATACCACTTCGTTCATTGTTCTGCTGTCATTGTGAAACACACAAGTCCTGGATTAAAGTGGACGTGCCTCCTTTCCGAGTTCAGTGATGGGCACAGTGTAAACAGGGCAGTCACTCTCCTCTGCCTGGAATGTTCCCTAAGTAAACCACAGCCGCTTCTCCTCCATCCAGAAACCACATTGTCCCAGTCACTGCTGCTGTGGTTGCACCTTTTCCAGCCCCTTTTTTTTATGTTGTTTTTCGACAAATGCCAGGAGATTCATGATCCACCAAAGAAAACAATGATCATAGTGCACAGTAGTGGACAGGAGAAGAAATCAGAGGGGAGATAGTGGCTCTTCCTCAGCAGGTAGGAGGGGAAAAAGGGAGGTTTGGATATCGATTGACAGAAGCAGACGTCAAGACAGATTCTGACAGTCGGGGCTCAGGGTGTCTGAAGATTTGCAAAGATTAGGGCAGGGATGGGCGACACAGTCCCATGCCGAGTTCAGCTGTAGCGTGGCATCTCGCATGCCTCACAGCGGTTGAGTGCAGGGTGGTTGAGGAGGGTGCAGCTATCACAGTTCCAGTGAGCTCCTTCAAAATCCTCGTCTCTTTGAGGCGTCGGCTTGGAGGCCTGCTCCCCTTCTAAAAAAACGACAAGAAAAAACTGTAAATACATCAAGCACAAAAACACCTAATTCAGGTAATATATAACATAGACCAAGAGTTTCAGTGGATGCCACTCAAGACTGGAGCAGATAACTCCAACTCTGAAGCATTAGAAGTAACACAGGTGTTCCTCAAAGGTCAATATTGGGAGCAATTTTTTTATATACTTTTTTAAATAATCTCGGGATACATTTAGATCCAGCTATGGATATAAATTTTCAGAATCTATTTTAAGCATAGACTAAAGTTCATCAAACATTTCTGCAGCACTTATGCTTCAAGAGTAAAACTTGCAAAAACCACCGTTTTTATATCAGTGTTTTTCAATCCTGGTCCTTAAGGCAAGCTGACCTACTAGTTTGTTTTTTTTTATAACCGTTTCCCTGCTTGCCTACCTGACTTTAATTCACAGCTGCTTAATAGGACTGAACAGCAATAATCTGAATCAGGTGTGATGAAGCAGGAATACATGTAACACATATAGGGCATTGTGCTTAGAAGAGCAGGGTTGGGAAACACTGTTCTAGATTATGGGACTGGAAATATGTAGCTATATCTCTATATCTATCAGATGGCAGAACCAAATTGGGTTCTTCAATTATGCTCTGATCTCGACCAGAGCATATTTAACTTTCATTTATTACATTCATTTATTAATTTAAGAACCGCTTCAGTAGAAGAGCATCACTGTTTTGAACTGTAGTTTCCATTTACTGCATATTGTTTTTCATGTCTTGGGTATTTGTTGTGTTATACTCATTATGTTAACTTGTCCAATTTTTTTGGCTCATCTTGACCATGAAATCCCAGCTGAAGAGATATATCTCAATGGACATTTCTGATTAAATAAACTCAAATTTAAAAAAGAAAAAGGTCAACAAGATACTCGTAAACAAAGGTGTGCCAGATTCTAATTCAAACTAGATTCAAAAGCCTCTATCACTAATGGTCTCAAATGTTTCTCACCTTTCTTCCCAGGATTGGTCGGACCCAACGGACCCGGCTGAATGTTGTCATAGAAGTTGCTCATTGCTTTTGGGTCAAACTTCCCTGTAGAGAAAAAACAGAAATAAGAGTTTGGCTTTGATTACTTTAGAGTGGAAAAAGAATTTTCAGGTTTTTTTTTTTTTTACTGAAAAGTGAAGCCAGTTTCAGTTCAAGCTGTTCACACTGCAAAGTTTCAGAAAAGACGGTGGTCATAAAAAAAAATCCTTCTAAATTTTGCTGAGGGTAAGAGGTTTTCAAAATGTTCTACTTTGAATTATATTATTTAATTTTTTTTTCTTTTGGTTGTCTAAACTGTCAACAGCATCCTCATGGACCCATTGGATAACATGTTAGCAATTTGGGGGTGACAGTTAGGGGGTTAAGGACATAATGAAATCAGAAATAGCAGCATGAAATTACTTATAACTTGAACAGAAAATCAAGAAGTAAAAAATACAAGATTCAGTTATTCACATTGTTGACATGATGCAAACTAAGTTTCTTGACTGAAACTAATACTACTATATGAAACATGGTTGAAAAAATACAATTGTACATTTACACTTAAAGTAATCAAGTATTTCTATTCTTTTAGTATTCACATTTTGTCACATTACCACAATGAATTTCAGTGTTTTTTTTTTATTGGAACTGGAGGATATAAACTGATAATCAGTGAAAGACCAACAATCCTGGACAGGTGTGATTATCATTTGTTGCACCATCACAAAAATCCATTGAAACCTTTGGTTCAATGTGACAAAATGTAAATAAATGGGTATGGATACTTGTGTGAGGTGATGTACTGCTTGTTACATGAATAACTATGATAACATTGTGGTCAGAGTGAGGTTAAGCCATAAATCATTCAATATATTTTATCTACATTTAAAGTTTAACATCTAAATAAACCAAATAACAGAAATAAAACTTTAGCAGCAGCAAAATAAAGGTTAACCTGACGACTGAGTAGCGATAGAATACTTTTAGTGCAACGTGCTACATAATTGGACAAAGAGATTGAAAGTAATTTTCCACTCATCACACAAAAGGTTTTGCTTCTATCAGTAATCAACAGGAGTTTTGTATCAATCAAATTGAGCATTGACAGGGTGGGGTGGGGGGGGGGGGTCGGTTATGGATCAGCTTGTTTTCTGCTACAGAGCAACCCCCAATTTAAACACTGC
>CAEGAF010157801.1:0-25826 GCA_903067075.1 Micropoecilia bifurca
AGTCATGTTTTTGGACTGTGGGAGGAAACCGGAGAACCCGGAGAAAACCCACGCATGCACAGGGAGAACATGCAAACTCCATGCAGGAAGGCCGGGGCCGGGAATTGAACCCAGAACCTTCTTGTTGCAAGGCAACAGCTCTACCAACTGCGCCACTGTGCCGTCCGGATAGAAAGATAAAAGTGTAAAATATTTTTCCATTTTTTCTTGTTTTAGATTATCTTTTTATTATTACTTTGGGCTACTTAGTTGTTTTCATATGGATTTGACAGGAGCTGAGCAACATTTTGATCAAACAAATGTTAGAAATATAACAATATTTGACTCATGAATATATTTTAATGACATCACTTAAACTGAATTTGACCATTGACAAAAACTTGAGTTTACACTATTATCATCCACATTTTCTTATGTAAAATTTGTTTAATGTGTGATTCCATAGGGTTAGGGTTAGCATGAGGCAGAGAAAGTTGTTGCCAGGTGACTCCTCTGCTCAGTGGGACGTTCAGTCTGGCTGCACCAGATGGTTGGTTTTGGTTCAGTCTGGGCTTTTGAACCATATACATTTCTACATATTTGTGCATTTTAACATTAGAGACAACTCACCCATATCTTTTTAGAATTTTTCCTTCTGATGCATGACTTTTAAATCAAATAACTGTGACCTTAAAGACTCCTCACTATCAGAAATATCATCAATTTATTGATGATGGTTGAGTCCATCTGTCCCTCTCACAGAGTATGTGGAAAATAAACCTAATCTATTTTGAAAAGCATAAAAGGAAAAAAAGAAAAGGAGAACTGTATGAATGTATGCTGCAGAAATTACCACAAAATACCCCAGTGAATAAAGCAGATAAGACATTGTTACCAAAAATACGGTTATTTGAAAGCTGGCCTCAGCCACGTCAGCTAATATTGTTTTTATAAGTGTTTTTTTTTTTTGAAGAGTTGCAGCCGAGTGGCACGATGCAAAACATCTTCTGTGTCTGGGGGGGGGAGCCATTATCTTTGCAACCATCTGTTGGAGCAGCAGCAATAGAGTCGGTGACTCAAAAAAACTGAACAAACTGAGAAACGAGGCTGGCTCTGTGCCACAGGCTGCTCTGCTGCTCCATGAAGAATATCTCACAGGCTTTTCACCATATTGGATGTCGCCACACCAACCGAACCAACATATGTCTCCAAATACTACATTTCCCCTTTTCCTTTTTCATCATATAGATATGGCAAAATTTAGCAAAAGAATGTTTTGTTGTTTTGAATTATTCTCATCCTTTGAGCAAATCAGTGAAAGATCAGATTATTCCATAAGATATGAGCCGAATACCTGGAGGTAGAATTGCTATTAGTAAACAAGTTCATATTGGAGAGTTCTTATGTCAGTCGGTGAAGTTAAATTATTATATGCATTTATTAAATCACAGGCAGGTACGACTCAAAAAAATTACAATATTCTGAAATATGAATTTGAATCAGAAATTGAAACTCATACCATATAGATCTGTTACAAACAGAGTTAAGCGTATTTCAACACTTTATTTTTGACATTTTGATTATTATGGCTTTAAGACAATACAACTCAAAATTCAGTGTCTCAGAAAGTTTGACTAATTGAAAAAAGTGAACCGTTGGAAACTTGTGGTGTTAATTAGCTTAACTCAAAACACCTGCACCGTTTCCTGAGTCTTTAAACTTCCTCTCATACTGAGTCAGAGGGAAAACTGCTGACTGGAAAAAAGTCCCTACCAGAACTGACAAATAATCTGGTTGCTCACAGAATTTTGTATCCAAACGTCTTCATAGAAAGTTGAGTGAAAGGAAAAAGTGGAGTAGGATGAGAAAAGCCCATTCCTGGATTTTCGAGAGGTTTGTGGAGATCCAGCATGACTTGATGTCGCTCCAGGCTGCTAAAACGTCACCACAGTGTAGCTGTTCTTGATTGGCTATTATAATATAGAATAGCACGCCCCCTTGTGGCAGCGTGTTTGAGTCTGTCTCTGTGACAGATTTCTGATTTCTACTTTTTCTAGACTTTTTGTGAATCATTGCTTGTTTGAGCAATTATTCCCTCTGGTTTTGGATGATGAGCAGCTGAGAGGATTTTCTGTCCCTCTTACTTTTCTTCTTTCTGTCAGCTTCTATGATAGGTAACCATAGCAGCAAGGTATGCCCCCCACTCATAGAAATGATTAACGCCTGACAACTGATAATCCCATGCTGCTATATTTTCTATGCTTGCTTCTGCGACTAAGACAAAAATTACATATTAGGGAATGTTTTAACTTTAAAGGGATAGTTCAGATTTTATTAAGTGAGAATCAGATGAAATATTATCAGCCAGAGCTCTGTTACCTGAAGAGGACAGATGTCACACAACTGAGTCTGTTGAAGAGTGAATACATCAATAGTCTGGTGGAGGGATAACAAGTAATCAGGCATAAAGAGTTATGAAAGATTCAACAGACAATAGACATAAAAAGATAAATAATTAATTTGGCAAACCTTTTTCTAAGTCAGAAAAACAATCATTTTCTCTTTACTTTCAAACTCATGTGCAACAAAGCTAAAATAGATTAAAATCTATATATTTTAAAACCTCTTTGGAACCTTGTTTTGCTGAAAGGGAGCATAATAAATTTCAATAGTAAAATTTTACCATTTTTTTTTACCAACGTAAATATTTTTGCAACTGACTCTGAATTCAGCCCAGCAGAATAAGGCAGATTGATGATCAAAATATTTTATGAACAGAATGAGAAAAAAGGACCAGTGAAAAATCATAAAACAGACAAACACGCATGAAAAGAGGAACAAAAATGAGGCTTAAATAAACAAAAAAAAATTATTTACAGAAGACAAAAGATTGATCAAATAGCAGAACGTGTGAAAAACAAGAGGTGAGCTGATGGAAATGCAGAGGATGGAAAAAGATGTGAAAACAAGAGGACATAAAATTCTGACTCAACTGGAGAGAAACAATGGACAATCAGAACTACACTGAGCAGAGCTCAACAAAAAGAACAAAAAGCTGTTTGTAAAGTGTGTTGAAGGGAAAAAAACCAACAACCCAATAACAATAATAAAACTAAACACCAGAAGGTTTAATGGACTTCATGAATACAGACATAGAAAATGTTGTCTGCAGGTTTTAAACATAATAGCAGGAAGCAGATTGTAATTAGTGTCTGCTTGTGTGGCATCAGAAGGTCAGACACATTTCAGAACTTTAATTTCACAAATAGATAGAACTAAATAAATCAGTAAAATTAAAAATTTGCTGCAGCTCTCTCCCATGTTCCATCGAGGAGTCACTTCATTAATTGCTGGGAGCTGTGATTATTCACAAGGGTTTGTAATTAGGCAGGAGTCAGGAGTGTTTTATGCTGGGTAATTGTGCGGGTCTACCCGGCACCATTCATCTGGCTGCCAGTAAGCTCTGCCATTGTGAAATCACGGGAGCCTGCTGTTGAACCTCGTTGCTTGAAATTGATTTTCAAGCGCTCATCAAACAGATTGCCTTTTGCATGCTTCACTCTTCCTTAAGTTTACAGATTCTGATGATATACTGTGGAGCCTCTGTCACTTCTCTCCTGAGTTCTGTCACAGCAGTCAGGCTTTTATACAGGAGCCCTGCTGTAGGGCACAGAGGCTCTGTAATCTACAAATTACTTAACATTTTTCACCGTTTTAAGCTTGACACTTTTTAGACTTGTATATTCATTTAGTCTCCGTTTGTGTGCTAAACTGAACAGGCTGAAGTTTGTTCCACTGCTTTGTTTATTGTCATGACATTTGGGAGAAAGATGCAGCAGCGATTTGAGGGAGGATTTCACAAGGTAGAGTAAGACTCTAGTTTTTGAAGATGTTTTGCATCAAGTGGCTTCCTTCATCTCAGCATTGGATTTACAAAGCAGATTGCACTAAATATATGGAGATACAAACAGCCCCATGAAGTCTAGCAGATGGGAACACTATCATGTAGAATCAACTTTTTTGAGCATGTTATAATGTTATTCACTAATCCAAACATACCTAGAGTGTTGCTTTGATTCTTTTATGCATGTTTGAGCAATCCTCATGGCAACCATACAGTTGAGCAAAACGCCTGATTGGCCTTAGCTCCGCCTTCAAGACATGACTCCTCCTGCAGTTTCCTAGATTCTGATCTTTACTATTTATTTTACATTATATTTAGACTTCCTAATTGCACTTAACAATTTGAAATAAGGTTTATTGTAATTTATTTTTTACATGTTTTGTCAGTTTCTTTATTATGCCATTCACATCAACTGTTCTGCTCTTAACACTGAATGAACAGATTAAACCTTTCACATGTTTGACCAGCAGCTTGTGAAGTTGTTGGAGCATTTACATGTGTTGATCTGGTGCAAAGTTATCAGATGAACATATCATTCAGTACATTTACGTCTGCGTAATTTTAGCACTGTTTCCCAGATATTGGTATAAAAGTGAAAGAACTGGATTGGTGCGTGCCTCATTTCCTCCCCCCCACAATCTGCATTACAGATATAGTGTTTAAATAAGACTATTGTGTTAGTGACACAGACCAGGTCTCGTCACCCAGCTCAACTCTATATGTCTTTACTGTAATTTAGACAAATGTACTGAAATACAGTCTTGGTTTCCTCCCACGAGAAGAGGTACGTGTTCAGTAGAGATATTTTAATTTTGAATCTTCTTTTTTTTTTTTTTTTTTTCTCCAAAATTAGAAAGATGTGAAAACTAAGGATGATAAAAATACTGCACCTATAAACAGCTTGAGAAATTTGCTGGTGACTTTCCTGATCACTTTGGCTCTTCCTGTTCAATTTGCTGCTCGGAGCAAACTGATTTTCCTGCATAATTTTAATCGGCCAGCATTTTTCATAGTTTAGAAAAACTTGTCTGCTCAAATATGGCCGTGTTAACATCTCCTAATTGTTTCTGGGGCTCCATATGTCCTACATATGGAGCCATGTGGTGCTGCTGCTCAGAATGCAGATAATGTAAATGAATTTTGCCCTCCTGAAGCAGGAAGGCATCCGTTCGGATTTGCTCATGTCACCGGAGCCACACTGGGCCCCGTGTGAGCGAGCGTGGAAAAGCGGTCAGCAGCCTCACCAAAGCCTGCTGCAGCAGCTGTTCCCCCTCATGGCTACAGGTTTCAGAGGTAACGTGCCTCTAAACCTGATGGGCTGCAGCAGCTTGCTCTTGTTCCCCTTCTGCTCGGTGACACTGACCACCACCAGCCGACTTGTGACAAACTCTGCTTCCTCGCAACATGGTGCTGCGACTATTACTGCCATCTGAAAGGAACGTGTGGAGTGAGAAGCAACAGGAGACCAGTTACTGTACTTTTCATCATTCTGCTGCTGGGTATGCTGGGATCATACGGGTTACATGGTTTATTTGGGATGGCGCCTTAGCAGAGAACTGCTAAAACGGCTGGGAAAAGATTTTCTGGAAGATTTTCTTCTACCTCTGAAATGCATTGAAGTGCATTGTACAGGCAGAGACAGAGACAGACTGACACTTACTGTAAGTAGCACCTGGTGCCATTTTACTTATTAATATTAAGTGGCAGGAGAGCAGCAGAGTTAAACGTTGGGCTGATTTCCAAGTTAAGGAAGGCATAGAAACTCAATACCAGTCATAGTGGGACTGTTGCTAAAAAAATAAAATAAAAGAAAGATTGTCATTTTGATGAGCGCATGGTTTCTGTTTTTTTTGCTACAAAGGTCAGTGATAAGATGCTTTGAAATCATATCATGTTATCTGTCAGTTGAGTGGCGTCGACCAGTGAAGATCAACTCTGTCTGTATAGTTTGTGTAGTAATGTTACAGATTTGCAGCTATTTGGCGCAAGCTGATCTGAAAATGGGCTTCAAATAGACGTTGTGTTAATGTGTTGAGTGCTTCTCTGTAGGGAAGACGCTCCAGGCTTAACAGTTTGAATTTGTCACCAGAGGCTCTGCACACTGCTGTGCTTCCACAGTATTTAACCAGTAATTACTATGTAATTTTTTTTAATAAATGGGACATTTTTGTCAAATAAAGACCAATATTAGGGATCATGTGTGTATATGATTTCTCCAGCCCAATAAGAAGCAGTTCATCTAAGACCAAAGATGACATCGTCTTTGTAGTGTCTCTCATTACCTGAAGTCCTGATAAGACATGCTACATCCAATTCTAACAACCAGTAGGTGGGAAACAGCAGGCACAATCATCTGTGCAAACACTCAAACCTAAAGTCTAGGAAAACTTTGATGTCCGTAATTCTTTTGCAGAGAAAAACAGAACACAAAGCAAAGAAGAACAATATAAAAAACACTGACAAAAATCAACAATGCCAAAATCATACCGCATAAAACAAAACCCCACAGGTCACGTGATCTGCTTTTAGTTTGGACTATTTCAGTGTAAGGCCAACCTTCTTAATTTCATGTATTTCATCTGTAAAACATTTTGAATACCATCCTGGTCATAGCCAACAAAAACATCAAATTGATGCCAACAAGTTTGTCATTGGTGCTGCTGCTCCATTCAGAAGAATTCAAAGCACTTCTCATTAACTCCCAGAAGCCATGGTGCCAATTAGCTCCCACAGAAACTTTTTGTACCAATTGTCACATGGGCAATGTAGTTTATAATAGCAGGACTTAGCTTCAACTTGACACTATGTACCAATAAAAAGAATAAACAAAGTTATATGCAAAGAAATACAATTTTTAACCATAGCAAACCAAAGAAGAACAGCAGTAATGTATATTAACACATTCACAGGGGTGGGTAAAAGAGTAAACTTACTTTTACACCTGTCCCTCTATAACATCCTTTCTTAATCAGTATTTTCTATATCCATAACTATGACAGGTACAATACATTCATATTTGCATTCCAATATGAGTACAATCAGGGCAAATATGGATATTCCATATTATTACTAAAAGTTGTTCTGGCTGCAAACACTCATGTCTAAGTTTTCCCTCAAAGAGACACAAAGTAAAACACCAAGAAATCATAAACAGTGCTGCAGAGACAGAAATAACAGCAACCAGGACAAACTTTGTTGAGTCAAAGCTTGTGTGGACGTCCTAAGCTGATGCTTCTTGAACCAATCAGATTGTTTGTTTCCTGCACAAGAGGTCATCCCACCCCGCCTGTCACTGCGGCATCCATCAGCTCAGCACACAAACAAATCAATCTAAGGGATGATGTTTTAATCCCTTCTGCCACAGCAATCTGTGTTTGATGGTCTCCCACCTCATGATTACCAAAACACTCTGAGATCAGGACACACACTGGAGCTCAACGTTTTTAATAACCTTCCTGAGGCGCCTCAGCAAACCGGGAGAATAATTGTGCTGCCGCCACGAAACCTTGACAGCCTTCGCAAACCTACAGAGGAAATGTCTCATGAAAGTGGGAACATTTTTCATCTTGATTGCTGCAAAATAAACTCCAGTTTTCTGATTGCACCATCAGGAAGTCTTACTGTTCTGACTTCCTGTGGACAATGGCGGTAAGAGTAATCCGTGGGTTCCCCGTTTAATCCATGCTGCATCCACATGCGGAGTACCCCAAGGTTCAATCCTAGAGCCCCTTCTATTTCATGTCTACATGTTCCCACTGGCTCAGGTTGCAAGAAGAAATAAGATTAGTCATCATATCTACGCAGACGATGCACTTTACGATGTCATCAAGTGACTCTGAACCCATCCAAGCTCTGAACAGATGCTGAGAACAAATCAATGTGTGGATGTGACGTTATCTTCTCCAATTGAACAGAAGTAAAACTTACTCTTTTCTTTGGACCCAAACGATGTAGAGTTAGCATGCTGCTTCAGTTATTACAGCTGGAAACTGGTGATCATGAAATCTCTGTGGTGATGGATCCAACATTTACTTGTTGAAATTCAAT
The DNA here is from genome assembly GCA_903067075.1 of Micropoecilia bifurca. Taxonomy (NCBI): domain Eukaryota; kingdom Metazoa; phylum Chordata; class Actinopteri; order Cyprinodontiformes; family Poeciliidae; genus Micropoecilia; species Micropoecilia bifurca. Next base: position 7,931 of record CAEGAF010157801.1, read on the forward strand.
ATTTCAACAAATAAATGTTATATGTTATAATTAGATGTTATAATTAAGATTTCCATCTTTTTCCTGTTTAAACAAACTGCAACATGAGGTGAGGTAGCTCTGATCATGTCGCTACACAGATGTTTGGCAAGCGGGCAGCAAGGCGAAAATAAACGATTTAAGCAAACATTTCCACTGAGTCAAACAAAGCTGGTAAAAACAGAGCATCACTCAGTCCTGCTCAGTTGAAGCTGTAATCCCCTGAAGTTTTGTTTTCATTTCATTTTCCTCTGTTAGAGTTCAAACAGCTTATTGCTACTGCGTCCTTGCTGCCTGTGTCCAAAAACTCCAAAAAGCAAATTTTGGATGTTGTAGGTTAACTTTGCTGAACCATGGGTATGATTACTCATGGGAGCTTTGTTTTTAATTTATTTGTCATTCGTCCTGATAGCTGGACTTAAAACCAACATGGCTACAGAATTTAAGCCCAAAATAAATCCCTACTCCCGGCTTTTGGTTTAGACTTAAGAATAATTTAATATGAAATGAAACAGACATCTGCCAAGAGATATTGAAACAATATTAAATTGAGGTAATTTTGAAAATATATTTTGGTATAATTTTAAAAAACAACATAATTTCTAAAATGACTCTTCAGTATTTTGGGGCTTTTTCCCAGTTATCTTTTGAATTATTCATCTTTTGTTATGAACTTCCTTATGATTACCTCAGTTTTTAGCTCTAATTATTCTAAAATTGTAATAATCTTTCCAGTCAGAAACAAAAATGTTGGAACAAAAAAGTAATAACTCTTCATTTATTTATAGTTTTAAAGCCATGTTGCTTTTGTTGACGTCTTTGTTTTCAGATCAAATAAATAGATGATCTGAAAACATGTTTTACTCTTGATATTTTACAGCAGGATGCTTTTTGTGATTTTGAGTCGAGTTGTACTTGTTTTTCACTAAGAATTCATAACTTTAAAACTTCACTAAGTTAATTGTCTTGAACTTTAAATTGAGTTTGTACGGGGAAAAACATACTCAACAGAATAGGAGATATACGCAGGTTTCAGTGTAAGAACAATCTGAGTTGATTGAGATTGTAAAGGTTTTTCTATTTTAACGTTATTTAAATAAGATTCTGCAGCAATAACACTGTTTCTATATACAGAGGCGTGTTACATGAGCATAAAGAAGTGCCTGCGTGATGGGGAACGGCTCTTCATTCGCTCCGCGGCACGCATCATTGTTCCTAAAAATGATCAAAGTATTTTAAAAAGAAAAAATGGAAATGAGGCCAGCCCAAAACATTGTTTCCTTTCGGAGCATGAATGCTTTTATTCCTTTTTCTTTTTCAGTAGTTCCATTTTATCTCCGAGGTCTTAATCTCCAAAATGTTTAGACCTTGATGTTTCACTTTTCTGCTTCTTTGCACTCACAGCGCAGATTTACAGCTAAATGTTTCCCTCTTTCCCTGCTCTGCTTTACTTTTCCTCGTATGTTTGGGCTGAGTGTTGAGCCGTCCACAGCAGCCTTACTCATGAACAATCCATTACGGCAGAGCCTGTTCCATACAGGTACCGGGAGCAGAGACATGGACGGACCGATGCTTCCTCCTCTGAGTTAACCGGAAGGCTCGCTGGTTATGATCACACTCACTGCACTCCACTGGCAACACTTTCATCATCTGGTCCCGTTTCCTTTGGATGCTCATTCCTCTCTGACCTTTTCATATAACCATTTTTTTTCCCTCAGGGAAACCTAAAACACTTTCAGGCTTTGTAGGTGGTAGCTGGATGGCCACCCTGCAAGACGACGGCATTAGCACAGACTGAATGTGGTGAATATTCAACTTTTTTTTTAGTATTTAGGATATTATGGGCAATAAGTTGCTTGAATGCAGTATTGGTGAACTGTGGGATATGAGATCCTACTACGGCATCTTAGACCCATAGTAGATTGAAAAAAGGAGTACATTTACACCAAAAAACAGAGATTTCTGAGTTTGAAAAGTCAAAGATCTTCAAAGCTTTCAAAAAGTTTTTTTGGACAGAATTGTAGTCCTCATTTTTGGTTTTCTGTCTGCATGCCGTCGTACGATCCTGAGGTTTAACACACATTTTAACTGTAAAAACATACTAATAAGAAAACGTGATCATTACCAACCAGCAGTTGTGGTTAAGTATGTTCCAAACTGAACATAATATTTCACCAAGACAAGTTTGCATTATAAAATCCCTGATTCAAACACTGGAGAGGGAAATTGAACCCTCCTGTGGTCCTAAGAGACGGGGTCAATTAGACCCCACTAGTTTTGTTTTTGTGCAGCAGGGTCACTCTGACCCTGTGTGCGCAAAACCTTGTCAATATTCTGCTAATGTAAAAAAAAAAAAAAAACACACACACACAAAATTTCACGATTGTTTCTATCCAAGAGACACAATTCAAATCATGTGAGGATAAATTTGTTCACACTATAAGTCATTAAAAAACATGCTGCACTGTCATGGCTGAATACAATGAAATGGACTGAATTGTGTTGGATTTGATGTGTTCTCTCCAGCTGTCCTGACAGAAAGCAGCTGAAATTCTAGGCATTAAATTTAAAGACGTACAAGCATGGCTTTATACTTGGCTTAACTGTAGCAAGTATAAAGCCATGCTTGCTTTAACAACTTTAACTGTAAGAGACAAACTGAAACATCACTTAAGAATCATCCCACTGATGAGCGTTTGATTACCGTAGCTGCATTGTCAAATCAGATGCATTTATAGGCAAATTATGACTTTATTACCAGTACTACTTTCTTTTCTTGTTGAAAGGTTGAGAAAAAAAAGTTGATATCTTTGGTGTACGATGTCAGCAATTAGAATTTTGACATTAAAGTTTTCTCCTCTCTTATGGACTTAGAGTGGACTCAATTTTCTTCAGCAGATTGGATTTTGGACACATTTTGTCATTCTGTGATGGCTATGATGATGGTGTGTCCCCTGCTCACTCTTTAGATTTTACAACTTTTCCTGTTGACTGATAAGTCACAGCAAATCATTTGGATGGACAGGCGACTGCCTCTGCCAGCACAACTTAGCAAATTGAGGATATGCTTCAGAAACTCGGGTTTGGATGAAATATGTGTTGCTATCAAGAAAAGTACAGATAAAAGGAAAGTCCAGAGGCTGGTAAATCTCGGTGGTGGTGAAGACTGCTGAACTGGATGGTATTATTTTACTGTTCTTTGATGCTACTTAGTTTTCAAACATATGAATGAAAGCTGCATTGGCAAACATACAATCCTAAATAAACTTGATCAGAATCACTGGGAGGAAAAATATCCTGATTTAAATTTGTAGAGCAGTAAACACTAATTTTTAGATTTACAACATTTTCTGAAAATAATATGTAAGCAAGGAATTAAATTTTTCCTTAAGCTATTGTCACTTTTAATTTGACGGTGTTAGTAAGAGATAAAGCTGACAAAAATATCAATACCTACGAATAATATGAAATACCCCATTTCAGAAGGCTAATTTAATATTAATCTAAATTTTGCATCATTTGAAAAGAAATTATGAAAATACAGTCTAACAAAAACATGACTTTTGGGTTTAAAGAAATACAACAAATAGCCTGCTGCCATCCTCCTTGCCCTTGAAGGTAATGCTTCCGATAATTTGTGAGTGTGTATGTCTTTTGCGATCAATACTCAAACATGATAGGTGTAAAGCTGTTTCCTTATTCTGTATTTTTGCTCCGAATAGAAGAACAGCATTGAATATCTTAAGTGTAAATGGATCCGTCCAGCGCTTTGGTGGTCGTCGTCTTGGTTGTGAAGCGACGTAACCGCAGCAACCTCGGCTGGAGGCTTGTTTCTTCAAACGCTGTTAGTTTTACTCCACAGGAATATATTCTATCCTGTGTATTGTTGTGTCACAGGAATATCATCCTAATCATCACAGCACTCATCAGATAATGTTTTTAATTTTATTAAAGATTGGTCCTGGAGAAATTTTCCTAGACCAGCCATGTTTTACACTGCTCCATGTTTTGTCCCTTTGTCCTTAGTGACTCACTAAATTTAAGATCCAGTGGCTTTTTTTGCTCTTCTTGATTTTTTTGTTCAGTTTAGGACATAATGTGCTATATTTTGAAATTGTTCAACCTAATTAATGTCTTCAGGTTGTTTCTAATTAAGTGATTCTAATTTTCAGGCCTGAGTGTGGCTAATAGGATGAACCAAAGGTATTTACATTTAGTTCTCTAGGAATGGATTTAGCTTGAACTCAAAGCAGTTCTCTATGGCGCTGCTGTACCTTTTACCACTGCATTTCTGCCTTCCACTAAATTTTCTGTTAATAATTTCTGTTAACATGTTAATATGTGCGACAGACTGGTGACCTGTCCAGGGTAACCCCGCCTCTCACCCGGAACATTAGCTGGAGAGGCACCAGCAACCCTCCTGATCCCACTGAGGGACAAGGGTGTTAGAAAATGGATGGATGGATGTTAATATGTCTGTGACTGTCTTCTAGACGCTTGTCCAGTCAAAAGTCTTCCCCATGATTGTGTCCTACTGATCCAGAGAGAGAGACTGATTAAAGGCTTGGGAAACCTTAGCATGTGTTATGAGTTCATCAGCTGGTTAGGTTGTTACACCATGAGGGGTTTTTCTGTATTTAGAGTTTTTATTATGTGTAAGTCCTAATCATCAAAATTACAAGTAACAAATGCTTTACATATATAATTGTATGTGTGATAATTCATAAAGAGTTTTACGTTCTGAGATGAGTAGAAAGAAATATTGCACTTTTACATAATATTCTAATTTTCTGACAACAATCTGCCATTATACTCATATAACATATATATGAGTATATATATATATATATATATTAAATTAAATTAATCTGATTATTTGCACTGCCCCGTGAACAGGATTCTAACATTCTCATGATCTTAACAGCTTGGTAGCGTCTTCTTTACGACTTATTTATGATGTGATTACATTTTGACACGTGGCATGGTGAAACAAGTTCATAAATAGGTGAAACAGTAAAGTTATTCACTGTTAAACAGAATGAGTAAGTCAGGTAACGGTTGAGACTTTCTATCAGCTGTTTAATATTTAATGGAGGACAAGTTTGTACAGTAAGCATTCAAATCGTTCTTCATGTACTCTGACATCCCAGCTTAATGTCTTTTTGCTGCAGATGATTTAATATCAGCTTCACAGGAGAATGTAAGCATGTTTAAGCAAAACTAAATTACATAATTTACTATAAGATCTGCCCCAATGTCTGAAAAATAAACAAAGAAGAAAAATAACAGAATACCTGCTAATTATTCCTTCGCTCTACTACAAAGCCTGAGCATTCCCACAGCTAAATGATTTCTGTTCAAAGGAAGGTGAAGAGAGCTGATTTTATGTTACATCTACCAGCTTGCTAATTAAAATCCATGTCCCTAATGGGTTTTTAGCACCCCTATTGTTTAACATGATTACCTAAGATAAGAGCGGTAAATTGAGGTGCTTTTAATTAAGTGTAAGATCCGCAATCGTTTTTTACTGAGGATGCTTTAATTGACTTTCCCTCTGTACTTCCCCCAGCCAGCCAGGCCAACCAAAGGGGCACACTGCTCTATTCAAGCACTTAGAAATTACATTACTTATTCAACAACATATTGAGCCTCAAAGTTGCTAAAGCTAAATGATTTAGAATGATCCAGGGAAAAATGTGTTTGGCACATCTTTTCTCTGTATTACAATAACAAACAGAAAGAGCTGTGTAAGATGTAAAATTCATTACTGTACAAGTTCTATGCAAGTTTTCTTTAATGAATCCACGACTAGTTCAACATGTTGGCATAAATATGTTGTAATTTTCCTAATTTCCTAAAAGTTATTGTTTGTGATATGTTAAAACTGTCTATTATATCAAAAATGTTATATCCTTATTATATTTTTCACAGATAAAGGTCAGCATTTTTTCACTTATACAATGGCTGATGATTTGGGTAGATTATAATAGACTTGAGTCTATAAACAAAACAAGAAAGCATGAGCTAAAGCCAATCCAGACAAACAGAAAGAAAATGAATGAATGTTTAACGTGAAAGTTTTTGTAATGTTTGATGAAATGTTTTAATGCCGATGTTTACTGTAAACAGCCTGAGTTAGAAACAGTGATTTTATTTTTAGCGTAGCTGCTCTTCTTCTGGGTCTGCATTTCCAGGTGGCAGCAGCACAAACACCAGCTTTTTCAATCAACTCTCTCCTCTTCTTCACTTTGGTCCGCTTCGTTTCTATTAAGTATGTTCCAAACTGAACATAATGTTGGTGTTCCCCTTCTATTTCTGCATAGTCTTGTATCTCAATGTGTTATGGTTCAAACTGAAAGGGCTGAACTTTACTCATTGTGCAAAAAAGCTCATTTTGCCTGAGCAGAGCTAAAAGAGGCATTAGCAATAGCCCAGATAAGTCATACACCCTGGATGCATCGACACTTCGACGTCCATGTGACAACATATCATTAAAATTTTTCAAAACTAAACAGCCTACATTACAGTGTTTCTACTGTTGATTTTACTTCTAAAATGAATGTGTTCCAAATAATGGTGGGTCCATTTAAAAGATGGAGCAACATAACGGTATGCATTGTTGTGGATGGAAAGACAATCCATCCACAATGATAGTTTAGTTATAACAAAAAATATCTGAAAAGTGTGGTGAATCTTATTTACTCTGATATGCGCCTCAGTGAAATCCAGTGAAAAAGAATAGATATGCCCATGTTGTTCCATGCTGACAGATTTACTCCAAACATCTTGCAGTGGAAACTGCAGCTAAAGGCGATTCTGCAATATCAGATTTTCATTTGGAAAGAAAACTTCTCATGCATCATTTTCTTCTTACTTGGTGTTCATCACATAAAATCCCAAAATGGGAAAGTATGCGCTGGACGAAGGATATCCAGAATCCCCACTTTTCTGAGAATATGGTAATCCCGTTTCCTCCTCATCCATGTGTAATCTGGACCCAATCATCTGCTGCAGTCCGTATTCACCGGATGACAGTGTGTGATTACAGCAGGATCTGAACACGCATGGAATTTTTAGGGAGGAGAAAGCAATGACAACAAACATGTCCCTGAAAAAAGTCTTAGTTTGCCACCAAAAAACATTAGGATTTGAGAGCAGAACATCTATTTCTGTGTAATGACGCCACCATGCAAAGGATATCGGAGCCACACCGCTGGCCCTGGTGATCTCATTGCTCTGGGACCTTTTGTCTAGACTGCAAGGTAATTGCTTTTTTGCACCAGGGTTATTCGTGTTGCTTGATTGGATCGTCCAACCTAAAACAGGAGAAGCTCCATTTATGGAAAGGTTGGGCTGTTTTAGTGCTTCACTCCTGAGCTGATTGTTCCAGCAGGGCTGTGGACCCAGTAGCTGATGGACTCTTTGGTACATATTCAGGGTTCTGTAGCCCACTGTGAAGGAAACAAGCTGCTGTTCATTGAAATCCATGTACTGTTTTTACAACACATTATTTTTCCAAGATTAGTTTTTCCATCATCTTTATGAAAAAAAACTGTTAAAAATATACATTTTCTCATCACCAAGTGTGACGTGAAAAAGAACATAAGAGGAGGAATCTCAATAACTTAGAATAACATTGAGATGTTGGTGTTCATCACATAAAATGTTTCAGAACATGAAGTCAGACAGGGAAAAGTTCATAAACTCATTACAGAGTAACACATTACAGGTGTTTGTTTCTGTTCACTTTTAATCATTGTGATCAAATGCCTTTTTTCACAAAGTCATAATTTTACACCATGTTATGTTTTGGCCTTCATGATAATCGGGAACATGGCTCCTCTATTAACAAAGAAGACAATCTAGGAGTGCCATTGATTTTCTTGGCCACTGCTGCTGGCTGTACCCCCAAGATAAAGAAGGTCATGTTAGCCTCTGCGGTTGTGCTAATTAATGCATGAAGGTAGTGTTGGAACTATTAAATTGTCAGTTGTTTTGTTTATAGATTGTAGTGAGCAGCCTCTGTTAAAGGGACAGGCTTTAACAGAGGCCTGTCCCTCTGTTAAAGCCTGATACATATTATATTGTGCTATAATATGTGTATTACACATATTATAGCACAATCAAGTATCTATGTTAACTACTGTAGCTATAAAAATGCTATATATATTCAATATGACTTAATTAATTTTACTGTGCATTTTTAACAGCTTGAAATTGGGCCACTGTCTCTTTAAAAAACTCCTGGTCTTTCTAAAACATTCAGGAAGTTGTCATAACCTGGATCCTCTATTAACCGTTTAGTGTTTTTACCAGTGTTGCTTTGAGAAGAAGCTCCTATAATGAACTCAACAGATGTGCAGTTCCGCATCTGGAAACTGCAGCTTAGAGGAGGAGCTATGTCTGGAAGGCGGAGCTAGGATCAATCAGGCGCTTTGCACAGTTGAACGGTTGCCATGGACATTAAAGAATTTCTCAAGCATGTGTGGAAGAATCATAGCAACACTCCAGGTATGGTTTTGATGAGGGTATAACATTATAACAAGAATTATGTAAAAAAATATATAATAATATGCATTTTGCATAATACTGCCCCTTACATGCACGATTGTCCAACAGTAACTGGACCGTATTATGTTGCATTTTGTGAAATATAAGCACCCTGACCTGTTGTTTAATGTTTCTCATAAACTCCTCATTTATCTTTCATCAGTGTAATAAACTCTGTTTAAAACCAGCAGCTGCAGTTTGATGGATCAGACCAGTGGGACTTGAGTCTTTGTAGAATACTTAGCTCTGAAGACACATCACTTCATCCTGGCATATTTGTCTGACATTTTGTGTTAGTTTTTTTTTTTTTTTTACAATCTGGCCTACAGCCTTTTGATTTTTTTCCCCCTCAACCCTGGGGTCAGAATTATCAGATTGTCTTGCTGACATTTGCTGTGGCCAGAGTAGCTGATACCTGACCTTTCTAACAACTGCTCCCTCCTGGCTTCCAAACCCTCTGCAGCCTCTGTAGGAGCGATGTAGAGTGCACTGTTAAACACACACCTAGTTGACAGCACTGAAAAGTTTAGCCTTCTAAAACGTGGATGGATGGAAAATTGATTATCTCATTTGAGCAGGAAAGCAGCGGGGGCTTCAATGTCAGTGAATTATTGATTAGGAAGTCGTTTTGATAGTGGGAATCTACAGCAACTCATGTTTGCTGGTAAATGGCACGAAAGATCTTTGAGCAACACTTTCTCACTGCAACAAATAAAGGGTATGATGCATTTCAGCTCTGAAGTTTACAAGCAAGCAGTCATTTAAATGTGATACTTTTGATATATTCCAACTTCAATAAATTCTAGAATTAGAAAATGTGTGCATGAATCAGATTTGCTTTTTATTTGGAAGCTAAATGTTACCAGATGGGAAATGGGCAGGAAAGACATCCAGCAAAGGTGACAAGGTCGGGAATTGAACCCGGAACGGCTGTGTTGAGGACTACACTGCAAAAAAGCAAAGTCTTAATACGTTTTGTTTATTTTCTAGTGCAAATATTTTAGTACACTTGAAATAAGACAAGACTAACTTACAAATTACTTTTCAGCAAGTTAGTGGTTGCTGACTTATTAAACCAAAATGACTTGATAAGACTTTCTTTCTGTGTTTTTATGGGGCCTCTACACCACGCAGCTCCCCCCACATAAATCCAAATTAATTTAAAAAATTGAACATACCTGCTGAAGCAGACATACACCCCTCTAATATTTATGTCAATGTTCTGCAATAAGTTTTACTTCTACCGTGGGGCGGACTGGCCATGTAAGTCCTGGAGAATCACAGAACAGCTTGTGCTCCAATAAGCACAGCAGCATAGCACTGCTACTTAAAGACACCTGTAGATGTTTTTAAGTAGGATTCCAGCCGCTGGTATTCACAGTGGTTAGGAAGCACATGAAAACTGACTAATAGCTGAAACGCCCTCCTCCCCCCCAAAAAAGAAATGTTCATAGCTGACTATTTTAACAGTTAAAATACAAAATATACATATGTATAAAAATACACAGTGTAAACCATGTTACTGCAAAAGCAAACATCCACAGTCCTTCTTATTTTAGTTGCTGGAGGTACAGAAAGGAAAACGAATGGCAGGTTTGCATTGGCTGCTTTGAAAACATCAGCCAATGGTGTGTCAGGTAGCATTGTGTCTAAATATTTTAGTTTCCCAAGCTGAATTTTCTTTTGAAGATTTTACATTTGCTCTATGACAAAAAAAATCCTTAACTATGTGAATTTTCAGAAAAATGTGCAGAAAAATCAGTGGATACATAATTCCATGAATAATGACTGCAAACAGGTAGGAGGTCAATGTATTCTGTGCAATGTGGAATTAACAGATGAAAACATTGAACATTTTTGCAGCAACAAGATCACAGTAGAGTTTTTTCTAATTTTAGCTAAAAAAGCAGAAAATAATCTAAGCTAGGTAGAAAACATGCATTAAACATTAACTGAGTTTACAACAGTGCTACATAGAAGGCTCCCAAACACAGCTGATTAGGCTATTGATTTTTTTCTCTTTTGCCTGGGCAGCGGAACTCGTCGGTCTGGCTCCCTGCCAAGCAGGAATAATTAGAGGTGACACACTCTTCTGTGTGAGACTAAACAGTAAGAGAGTGGGTGTGGGTGCTGTTGTTTGAACTTTTCCCAGTTGAACTTACAAGATCAAAAGCTTTTTTTGTCTTGTAAATGCAGCTAGACAATCACTATAAATGCTGTTTAAAAGCAACAATCCAGAATTTATGAGATACATTCCTTTTAAAAGAAATCGCACCTCTAGCTTTTGTTGGTGTGTGTTGTTGTTTACAGTCAGAATATACAGCTGAACTCAAAAGTAAGATTTCTTATTGTCTGCATTATAACTGAGTGATTAACAGAGTTTAATTAAATGTTTTCTATTTCCAAAACAAGGAGAATGGCATCGAGCGTATCTTTAATGAACGATTAGAAAAAGATTCCACAATAAAATCTTTTCAAATTTGATGTCCATTTATGTCCTGTTGCACAATAAACTACTGGAAATCCTGCTGAATGTGATTTCTGCTATCTTAAATATCCCCAGTACTTTCAAACAAATAATAATAATAATACAGGCTACTGCCCAAGACCTTTAATCTTTAATTTTTCTGTTGGAATCTCACGCTCCTTGTGGCTGACATGCCATGTAAATCTAGGAGGAGGGGCTTGGCTTCCTTCCACACGTTGCCATCCATCAAACACTGACTGGGTTCAAGCAGCATGATTTTTCATGTGTCGAAAGCTCCCAAGGTGATTTCCAACAACACAAAATGTCTGTAATGGTTAGCCTCAACACAGGCATGGAGATTACCTCCGCCCACCTCGTCCCGAGCAGAATGAGAAACCAGAGGGGTGATAATTCACTGGGCACTGCTCACACATAACCTTCCATGCCCACACACGCCAGATAACCTTGGCTAAAGGTTTTGTCAATCATGCAGGACTCTCTCTTGCTATACTTGGATGAGCTTTGGTCATCAGATGGCAGGACACCTATCCAGAGCAGCTGCAGCTCATCCTCCAGGGTACAAATGCCCAGAAGCTCTACACAAAAAAGGGAAACACAGATGTTGCTCTCCCTTCACTTCAGCTCTAACTGGATTTCAACTTTCGCTACGCCAACTTTCACCTCCCACCTACTGGCATAGCACTGCAAAATAATAAAAAAATAAAAAAAATCTTACCAAGTATTTTTGGTCTAGTTTCTAGTGAATAATGTCTTAGCAAACTTGAAATAAATAAGGCAAAGCTAACTCACAAATAACTTTTCAGCAAGATATTAGGAGTTAGTGTTAAGTAGAGATGCTCCGATCTAATATTAATATCTGATATTAAAAAATTCTAGTTCTGGTATTGGCGACAATGTAAAGCTGTTGGTGTATTTATGTGTTCTGTACTGGTGCAGAGTTATTAAATACATTTATAATTCAGTACATTTATGTGTTTGTTTAAAACAGAAAAAGCATTAAGTCCGTTAGTTCAGCTGTTTTTTGTATCGGCTGATATTAAACCTCAGATATCTGTATTGTACCAAAAGTGAAAAAAGTGACCGGTGTATCCTTAGCTTTAAATAAACAATTAATTAATATTGATGAAAAGGTACTGGTGACACTGGCAGATTATTTTACTTAGAACAAGATATTTTTTCCATGTTAAAAGTTAAATAATCTGTCAGTGGAACTAAGACGTTTTAAGGTAATACACAGGAACTTCCCTGTGAAGCTACCAGTAAAAAAACAAGACCTGGACCCGGTAATCAGTCTGATGCTGTCTGAAGAATTATAAGAGTTTGTGTATCTGAGCGGCACACAATTGATCTGTTATGGCTCCGAATAAGCTTAGTGTCATCAGGTAGTTTTTACGCAGTGTCACATCCCCCCTTTGACTTAATTTAGTCTTTTATAATACCCCAAAATCAATATTGGATTCCTCCCCCGGGCCTACAGAGAGTAAGCTGTGGTTGTTGGGAGTAAGTCTTGCAGCCCCACATTAAGAGGCAAAGAGATAAACTGATGCGTCCCACATTATGAGACAGACCCATGCATCAGAGCTTATTGGGGTTATCAACGTTCACAGATCTGCTCTGGGGTTATGGGGAATAAATTTGATTATGCTGAACCGCAGCTCGTTTCCTGTGAAGCCAAGGCTGCCACAGAATTACATTAGCATCAACTATATGTGGAATTACAAGTTCCTCCTGGAGACTGGAAGAAACTGTTGAGTACAGCAGCTGGGTGAAGAGACCGTATTCCTTAACATTACGGCATAGTGATGTTGATTCTCAGTGAATAAGGATAATTTTGTATAATTTGAAGCAGAGGGTGGTTGTTAGATATTAAAAAATCCAACAAACAAAGGCTTCACAATGATATCACATTGTAGGTGGCTGGACACAAAATATTTCCTTTATAAAATAAAAATACCTCAGATTTACTTAACACCTTTCATGAGACAAACAAGAAGAGTTACATTTTTATATAAAAAGCTTTGTTGTGATGTCATGTGTAGTTAATATTTTTACTTAAGTAAATAACATTTAGTGTCTCTATTGCAGATCAGTTGTTCTCAGAGTTTTGGTCCTGTCCAAACAGAGTCAGTTCCAACCATCTTCAGACAATTATTGTGTCCAAACCTTTGGTTGTGTATCAGATTATTTCAGAAAGTATTAAGCTAATGTTTGAGTTTTCACTGGAGACCATAGTGGCTGAACTATCAATAATCTTCTAAGTGAAATCTGTACTGATTCTGTAGCTATTTAGAATTTCTCACCTTGTTTTTCCAACTAATACTACATTGTGAGGATCCATTGCTGCCAAAACCCAGACCACATGAGAAGAAGTGCTGCTTTTAGGTCAGGGGTTAAGACTGAGGCTACATTCACACAGCATGAAAATGCGACTCAAATCAGATTTTTTTTTTGTCGCCCGTAATTTATTGGCTAATTTTGTGACCAAATCCAACTGCCTCACTGCAGACTGAACGGCTCAATTACAATCTTTTCACCCCACAAAAAATCCAATCTGTGCCACTTTCACACATGTGGAAGAAGTCATGGGGCAAAGGTCAACTAAAGAAGCCAATTAAACCAAGTCATCTTTTTTGACAATGGGAGGAACCCGGAGAAAACTCACTAATGCGCTTGGAGAACATGGAGAAAACCCATGAAGACAGTAGAACTCAGGAAGGGATTCAAACCCAGGCAACCGTTTTATTAAAAAGCATGTTTTAATCACACCTAACCAGAATTTAGAGACCAATTAACTAGACAGTCGTGATTTCAGATTGTAGCAGGGAAGCTGGAGTGCCTGGAGAGAAACCTGCAAACAGGAAACTACTTTTTGATATTTCTGAAATTGAATTGTAATTCAATTTCAGAAATATCAAAAAGTAGTTTTTGATATACAGTTTTGTAATACAATACAGTTTTGTAATACAAAACTGTATTTTTGACAACTCTTTGACAAAAGAGAGTTGAGAAACTAATTCCGATACATATCAGATTGTTTTCACTGTGCAGTCTGAACAGTCTTGTCACATTTTATCCATCTGTTAGGTGATTGAAGTGAGACATACGTGATAATTTTCTCCAGCAGAAACCAGACAGTAAATTTACGTGTAAAGGATGACTCAGATTTATAATTATGAAAGAAGTCTGTCAGTGAAGCGCATCACATCACAATCCCACTACTTCCTGGTTCTACGTATCCAATCAGATTTCTCTACAGGTGTCTCATTCAATGCTCCACGAAAGACCGTTGCTATTAGCTGTGTTTTCTTTTAATTAGCTTTCTTTATTTGTTCTGAGTTTGTCACATTGTTGAATAAACTTTTAAACAAACCTTATTGTTTACAATCGATTGATCGATTGATTGATTGAAATAAATACATCTGCTATCACTTCAGTAAACAGAGTGCTGCTGTGTGACTTCTGAGGCTACATTAGAGTAAAGGTCAGTTAGGCTGTAGACTTCAATGAAGAATGAATAGAAGTCGATGCAAAGTGTAAATAGAAGGACATACTAGTCACTAGTGTGTGAGTTTATACCTGAGAAACAGTTCAGAGAAACACGTTCCTGTGTCTCAGATGTACTGAATGGAAGACAAACATGTTTTGTGTTAACAGACAGAAAATGTGTCATAGGCAACTGCACAGTTGTGTGGTTTAGAGATTTTTCTTTGTGCCTTTGAGGCTTTAACATGGTGACCAAAACAAGGAACAATCATTGTATTTTCTTTCATGCTTAGCAGCTGTGCCACTGTAAACCTCTGTTATATCTGACAAATGTATCCATCTTCCTCCTCCTTTGACACAATGGGACTGATTAAAGAGATGAAAGTGGTTTCATCTCTTTATCTTCATCTTGTTTCATCTCGTTTGTGAACATTTCCAACATTCACAGACCTGGTGAACATGGTAGATCTGGTAACATGCTATTTCTCTGCACTCCACTAAAAACAATTTCTGCTTTAAATTATCGTGGGGAAACACAAATTCACACACAACGTACAGAGCAATGCAGTGTCTGGTAAAACCACAGGTAAGATCATTTATTTTGCCAAAGCTTAGCAAAAATGATAACAAATGTAAATAACACACTTATGTAGCAACAATGCTGCATGACTTTAATTAGAAAAACACCATCATTTGGTTTCTGTCCACCTTATGACACATGAACCACCAGATTTTTACCACAGTTTAGAAAATAACTGTACTCTCCTCCTCCAGAACCTGATACAGGAAACAGAACAACTATTTCTGTAAATATTGTTAAAACCTTTTGCATTTTACCACCATGAGTCTTGAGTGTCACTCTACATGTGGATCGGAAACCTGACAACAAATGTGACCTAATTAACCATGTAGTTGATGGCATCACTACCAGAGTGTTATAATCGTCTTACTGCTCCAACACCAGCTCAGCTGCAGGAAGAGCAACAAAACTCTGCAAAATCTGACTAACTGTGCTTTCAAACTCAATGTCCTGCACAGACACAACACAGTCCTGAGGCGGTTTCAGAGAACTCTGGCTCGTGTTGGCGAAATTGAAAGCTGTTCATCAGTATTTTACAGAGAAATGCAACACAAAGCAAGGCCCACTTTTCAAGGTCCCCGGGAAAATTGAGTGAAATTGATGTTATCCTGCCCTTTCCTTCGCCTGCACAGCCTTGAAAGCGCTGAGCACAAAAACACGACACTGCTCTTATTGTATATCTGGCAAGTTTTCAAATTCTAAAAAAAAAAAGCAAACAGAAATGTGAAAACGGTTAGCACTCCAGTTTCTCAATGATTGGACGAATAGTGAACAGTTCAGAAGGAGAATGCTTAAAGTGGCGCTCCTTTCTGAACATAACAGACAACGCAGATATCAGGCCCGCTGCGTCCTGGAAGGAATAACAGCAGCCGCATTTAAGCTTCCTGTTGCTATGCTGGAGATAAAGAATTTGGGTTTATGTAGTGCATTGGTCATTAATCTTTGCGTGTTGAGCAGACAGTGCCCCCCCCCCTTCTATTTCATATATCATGTGTCCACATGGGAGCCTGGTTTCCCACATGAAGTGGTAACCTTAAACACAACGCTGCTCCACTTCCCTGCCAGCAGCCAAGCTACTTGTCTTGGGTTTACACCAATTCCCACTTTGACTTTGTCTATATCCTGAGAGAGGCACTTTAAAGGCACCGCTGGTAGATTGTTGATGCCTACAATTAAAACTTCTTGATAAGCAGTGATTATAGTAGTGGAAGTTTTGCATGTTGCTGTGACATTGCTGGAGTCTCTGTTTCCATTTCATAAACATGTAATGAACATTGGGGTCGTGCAGAAACAGAACCTACATACAAAATGACCCAAAAAGAAAAGACCTGAGCAACCAATCCAAATCATTTATACTACCATTGATTTATCACAGCCTAGCGACGGTAGAAGCGACCATAAAGATGCCTTGAAAATCATAAAAATACAGTTCTGCTTTAATGGAAGTTGTAAATTGTCTTTAAAGGCATATTAATGAATTTGGATTGAGGAAATGAACCATCAGTCGTCTTACTGCTGTGGAGATCACAAAAACTGGACTGAAAGCTTTCATAGTTGGTCTTTGCTTAGAAAGTCTATAACTTTTGAAGCTGCTTTTTCAATCAATTTTCTGATTATGTGGGAACATGGCATTCTGTTACTTGCATGCTTTGTTTTTACTTTGGATCTATTTAAGTTTGTTGAGTTGCATGTAGCTTTTGTTGAAAAATTCCTGTTTGTATGCATGCTGATGGTTAGGCCATTTCCCATTATGCTACCCGAAACTGAAATGCTCACTCACACCAACGGCATGAGAGTGTTCAATCAGCAAGGGCGGCATGCAGGAAAGCCAGAAATAAAAAAGGCAGATCGACAAGCCAGCAAGAGAGGCGAGGGGCAGGCAGAACGGGGGCAAGATGGCAGATATCTGTGGCAAAGAACAGCAGACAGAGACAAACTGGCAGAGACAGTAGGCCGGGTCCAGTGGACGGGGCAAGTGGCCAGAACAAAGGAGGACAAAGTGAGGCCTTTTAATTAGAACCAGTCTGGTTGAGGATGAATCGCCAGTCGTCAGCCTAACCTTCCCCTCCTGATCCTCCATGGATTCTTCGAAGATTCAAGCTCCAAAAATGATTATGTAAGTGTTAATATCTCTGAAACCCTACATTTCTGTAATGGAGGCTTGTTGTTAGAGTTGTGGTAAAATGTATTCCTTCGCTCCATTCCTCATTTTTGTTTGTTATGATCCAGAGACCGACAGTAGCTGTCCTACTCAGAGACTGAAGACTGTCTGATGCAGTAGTGGAGCAGGTTGGTGTCTCAGGCCAAACTTCACGAACAGCCCAACAACCTGAAGACAATCTATTAGTGAGTGGACATCTCTCTAGTGAGTGGACATCTCTCTAGTGGAGGGCAGAGAAGAACTGACTCATCAACAGAAACAGAAACTGGATAAGGTAATGATGGATCTGAATATCAGGTTGGTCTGTTATGTAATGTAATATCTGGCAATTTACCTGTTAAAAGAAAATGTATTCTATCATATTACATGAATTACTTGCTTTACTTTCTCCACCTTGTACTTTGAACAATTTCATGCAACTGGTATTGAAGAAAAATGCATTAAGCATACAGCATTTTGTATTGCACAGTGCACAGTGGCGCAGTTGGTAGAGCTGTTGCCTCTCAACAAGAAGGTTCTGGGTTCAATTCCCGGCCCCGGCCTTTCTGCATGGAGCTTGCATGTTCTCCCTGTGCATGCGTGGGTTTTCTCCGGGTTCTCCGGTTTCCTCCCACAG